>JAYJLV010034091.1:0-11868 GCA_036873485.1 Torymus texanus | reverse complement strand
CTTCGACAAACTACTTCAGCGAAAATAAGCTGCACAGACATTTTTGAAAAGTTCAACAACCCACTTTTATACGCTTGTACGCTAATTATACGTAACATAATTTCAGTTGCCCCTTACAATTTTCTAACAATTTTCTAACTTTACAAACAATAATTGTTCAAAAGCCCCAAAACAATTAGTATCAGTTATTGAACTATAAAAAGTTGAAAGAAAAGAAACACGTTACCCAAACTTCCTGTGGTGAAAGCCTGCACGAGTTTCGGACTGGCAATGGCCTCGAGGCGATTCTTCAAGCCCTCGAGCTGAAGCTTCTTATCCTCGTAGTCCGGGGCGTTGATCAGCATCGAGAGGGACTTCTGCATGCTGAAGAGCTTGGCCGCGATCTTTTCCACGTCACCAGACTCAAAGACGTCCTCGACGTCGTTCGCCAGAGCCGTCCAATTGTCAGCCTCCTTCAGGCGCTCCGTGCGCTCTATCAGCTCCGTCTTCATCTTGTCGAGCTTTTCAAGCACGTGGATTGACGAAGACGTGCCTTTCTCCACCTGGAGGTTTCATTTCGTAATTTGATTAGCTTTTGTGTTGGCAGAACTATTGAAAGTCAACATTTAAGTTGAACAAATTGATTTTTAATTTGAACGAGAAATGTATTGATTAGTCATTTAAATTATGTTCCATTAATAAATTAGCTTTCTTGTTAAAACTAACTTGTAAATATTATTTTTCGAAAATTGATCTTCCCCATTAATAAACAAAGATTTCAATGATTTTCTAATATAGTTCGTGAAAGTGTGGATATAGTATATTATATAACGAGCGCGTGAATCTTCGAACGAGTTGCATACACTACTTATTTCGTCTATGTAAAATTTGCTAATGAAAATTAATATTACGGCTTCCAATTCTCCTTTGACAGTTTGCATCTTCTCCTTGAGCGCCACTGCTTCTTGCTGAAGTATTTGCGTGTCCCTGAGAAGTTTCGGCATACTGGACAGCACATTTTGACTGGTATCTTCGAGCGATGTGTTGACTTGTTGGACGTACAGTTGCAATTTCATTAACATCGATGTTAGATGACCCTATATTAATGAATTCAAATATTAAATACTGATCGCCAGACGTTAAATGCTTTTCTATTTGACACTGTCTGTTTGGCTATTAGGACTACTAATATAGTTCTTTTAACAGATTTAATGTTAAAAAAAATGCACTAGATATTAAATTTTTTATTCTAAAACTATAGTAAGTTTGTTTGTCAACTTATCAATGTGTGACAGTACCAAGCAATAACTGATAAAGTTTACTATGGATTGATGTTAAAGCAAGTTTTTGTAATTTTCTATTTTCTTTATAAAAAGTTAAGAAAACGCCAATAGTTGATTTATATTTATTTAATATCAATAAATATTTAAAAAAGTTAGACGTTAAATTTGATAATTTCATGTAACAGCATTTGAAAATTTGATGTTCTTAATAAATTGAAGAATAGAAAATTTAATAATTTAAAAAGTAAATGATATGTATAAATAAATCATTTCAAAACGATTAATGCATTTATTTAATTAGTCTCATGTATAAATGACCAAATATATGCGATTTTACGCATAACTGTACTTATGTGTGTTTTTGTTAAAATGGCAATTTAAATATTGAAAGAGACTTGTTGCATTAAATGAAAAAATCGAATGATTACACAAAATAAAAAGGATCAAAGACTGTACAGATTATTGAAAAATTAACGCGAAACTCATTTTTTTATCGTATGCATCAACAACCATAACGGTAATCAATATCCAATATTGACATTATGAGAATATGAATAATTTACGTGTAAACATGTGCAATCGGAAAATATAACGCCGGATTTCTTTCCTTGCAATAATTGGCCTCTGATTTTTCGATCAAATATTGTAGCAATATATACTGTCATTAAAATTTAAACAATTAAAGCGCACTTATTGTAGTTGTTTGTTCGGTTTTATTTTAAACGTTTTGTGATGCTTTTTTGCTGGATATTTATTCTTTTACTAATAAAAGAACTAGAGGGAGAATATTTTCAAATAATGTTTTATCACGAGTGGAACAATTCAATAAAAATATTTACATTTTTTACAAAAACTTATGCACTACCATAATATAAACTATAATTTTGCTCCAAAATCATACATTTGATTTGATTAAGTATAACTAAGTGTCATAATGGAATTGAACTTTTTCTTAATGTAGTCTTTTGAAATTTTTCTTAATTAATCACATGTAAAAATAAATGTCAGAATATAAAGGTTTTATAATATCCATTACGGAATTTATCCTTTTATATATATCATATTAAAGTTTCAAACGTGGTTTCTTATGAACATTTTTATGGAGTCTCGCACACCTCAGGAACATTTACGTAAATGCATATTTTATGGGAATCCCGTTTACTTCTTTTTCAAGTACTTGGCAAACGGCGATGCCGCACCGTTTCCTATAAAAATAGAGTTAACATATTTGAGTGGGCATGTGAGTTTTTAATATTCCAAATAAGATTTTACAATTTTTTTATTTAATGTCGAATTGTATTACGCATAGCTATAAATATCATTTACTAATTTGAATTGATATATCATTGTTTGCAAATGATGATGTAAAAAATACGTTAAAATGTAGCTAACATGTTAAATATTGTGTAGGTAACGTTGAATAATGATAAACTCACAGCTAAAATAGTATACGTTTAATAGCTATATAAATTTAATTGTAAATATAATTGTGTTGAAAAAAAATTCGTAACGCGAAAGCTATTTAATGATTCACAGGGGAGAGATTAGAGTTAGAATGCGATAATCAATAAAGTCACGTATTCCTCGTGTTATACAATGAGTATATGTATTTTTATCACGATTGCGCTTTTTTTAGAGTGTTCACAAGTTCATTCTATACGTTAAAAATTTACAAGTTTTTATTAATTCACTGAGATACTTTTACGCGTCCGCTATTTTAATATTTAAATCCTTTTCTTATATATAGTTACAGTAGAGTATCTCAGCGTTACGCTGTTACGCAGCGACATGTGGAGTTATGACTTCCGTAATCTGTTGATGATAAGTCATGAGATGTGAGGTTGCCCTACTACTTTTAATTAAAGGGCAAATCTTTTCGGTATATTATAATGTTATATTGCATTATTAAATAAATAAAATAGCAAAAAACTAATTAAATTACCACAAAAATGTCCAAGTCGATTCTTCAATAAAAGATATTCTATAATATTCTCTTCTTTGCATATAAAAAACGTCTTATAACATCTATGATACAACACTAGTATTAAATAAAATTATTGACAAGCATTTAGTAGATTTGACTAGAATTTGTGTACCTATCGAGTAAAATGACTTTAGATAATCTCAAAACATTACGGATACTAAATGAAAATCCGGATATTTATTTCCCTGAATCCTCATCACTTTTAGCAATTTGCTCAAGTCTGCGCTTCCGCCGCCGACAGCCGCTGTTATATACACGAAGAAAAAGGAATCCGACGAAATAATACGCAGATTAAATGTAAATAGAACCGAGTACCTACATTCCTATCCCGCGCGCGATCCACTCGCGAATCGAAACAGCTTTTCTACCACGGCGCAACTTCGTAAAACCTGCACCTTACATCCCGGCGCGAATCCCTACCACCTCGAAACTACGCGCGCGAGCGCAAAAAAAAAACGACGAAGGATCAGAGAAACCTTCAAATCCCTTTTCATTCCCTCGCACAGCCGCACATTGCTTGTATATGTGTGCAACCACCACAGACACACGGCTCTCGGCGCACTTGTACCTCTGCGCGTATATGCGCTGTATATATGCAGCCTATACACTACAACATGCGCACTGCACACTATGCTCGATCGCATCGATTCGAAATTTTAAAGCGCAGCCTACAATATACTCGTTGCGTGTATACCAGTAATACTCCCCCTTCTTATATCCCTAGAGGCTCTTGTATATACACTCAAAGTGCATGTGTGCCGCGACGGATGCAGCATTCCCGCGTGCGAGAGAAGAGCTGCAAAAAAAAACCTCACCTAGCGCGAAAACCATATACATATATATAAACGTATATCTATATATGCCTACTGTGTATACTATATCACTCGCGCGTATCTGAGAAGAGAGTGAGGGAGGGAGGGAGTAAATAAGCCACCGCACTGGAACTAGTTCCAATCGCGAGGGCGGCCCTCTCCCCGCGCGACTGCATCTTCTTCGCGAGGAAAAAAGAGGAAACGCGCAGCAAAAGAGAGAACCGCCCTACATATAAATCTGCTCACATACCGAGAGGCGTATATACGCTGCTACGCCACCCACACACACATACATACATATAAAAATGCATATACATGCGCGTGTTGGAACGACGATGCTTATATATATATATATGTACACGAATGCGCGACACATAGAGCGAATGCGCGCGCGAGACGCGATATATATAGGGGAGGAAAAACGAGTTTGCACCCGCAAAAAAGCGCGCCGGGGAGAGAGTGTCAGTGACCGGCTGCTGCTGCTGCTGCTGCTATGTTCTCTCAAGTTCAATGAGACTGCTCTCCCTGCGGCGGCGAGGACGCCCAGCTCAGGACAAAAGCGCGCGCGCGCCCAACGTCGTATAGGGCTGCTGCTGCTGCTGCGGCTGCAGCGCCGTGCAAGAAGGACGGAGTGAAAACAGAAGCACTACGCGAGAGAGAGGCAGAGAGGCGGAGGGGGAGGGGGAGGGGGCGCGAAAGAGAACTGCAGCGGGGGAGAGAGAGAGAGAGAGAGATAGAGCGCGCGCAGTGGACGACTACAACGGCGGTGGTGGCGGCGGGCGCGGAGAGTGAGTGAGAGAGAGAGAGCCACACTCAGCGCGCAGCCAGAGACTTTAGTCGCGCGCCCGTGTGTGCACGCACGTTCGTTCGTTAGTTCGTTAGTTCGTTTCATACGTACCTCGAGGTTTCCGCGTGCCTCCTCGGACTTGCACATCTTGCTGATCCATTCGGCTGGGTCGAAGTCATCCTCGGCGAACGCCGAAATGTCCTGTTGTTGTGAGAAGATGGTCATTGTTGTTGTGTGCAGCGTAATAAAAAAGAAACGAGAGTTGCATTAGTAGTGTGTGTCTACCGAGCTTCCAAGTATAGGATTGATAGTGAGGAAGGGACATATATATACATATAACACAGTGATTGGGGAGTGACAGTATAAGAGGAGAGAGTAAGAGAGACAGTGAAATTTTGACAGGAGCCGTGCGCGCGCGCGTGTGTAAGTTTGTTTACGTTACGTTATACGCCCCGGCGAGTCAAGGCCGACGACGAGCATCAGCATTGAGTTTTTTTGCTTTCGAGGTTATATATTGTATACAGACGCGTATATATATATACACGGAAAGAGTTGTGAGCGTTTTATCGATATATATCTATACACGTCAGTGCGCGACATCAGAGCTTTACTGTACGGTGTTGCAGTAACATTGCCAGTCATCGGTCAGTCTTCCCGGAAGATACTCCCGCAGCAGCGCTTGAAAGCTTCCGAGGCTATAACCAACACGTATAGCCTACAAGAACGAGACAGTTCCGAGTGCTATAACACAGACGACTACGGGAACGACACGGAAGATTTTTTAGAGGTTAGGATAGTACAGCTACATACATCCATTCGTGCGCGCTTAATATACGAGTCTCGATGTAATCTCAACAAACTCACCATTTTTGCTCCGTCCGCGTGTACAATTCCTATATAACCGCCCTTCCAGGAATTCCTCGGCGATCGTAGCTTCTATGTATATGCCGATATATAAGTATATATAACACTCACACTCACAGTGGTATATATCCGCGCGCACGCGGAATCGAATCGCGCTGTGTGCTGCCACGACACAGGCAGACGGAGAGAGCGAGCGATGTGCTGTGCTGCAGCAGCAGCGCGCGCAGACACGAAAGCGGTGCCGCCGCCTCGCTCCGTCTCTCTCACCGTATATCTATATACATATATACAGGAACAGCTAAAAGAGTAGGGTATATAAGCCGAGCGTCTGTGAATGTATGTGTGTGTAAGAGAGAAAGAGAGGCATGTATACAGATGTATATACGTGATGGAGAGAGCGTAATCAGCGGCCGGTTTGTTATTGTCGCGCGTGCTTTTTTATACCTGACAGCCGGCGGTTGAAAGAGAGAGAGAGAGAGAACTATATATACTGTGCGTGCGTATCGCGCGCACCGCCCGCGCGGGAATTGTAATAGGCAGGTATGGAGAGAGATTTGGAGTCGGATGATGGTTTTATAGAGATGCGCGGATTTAGTGGGTGCTTTTTTTGGGATGTGGGAGAACGAGGGTCTCGCAGGATTGTGGATTTGAGATTCTAATTCTGAATTGAGATTCTTTTAATGGAATGAAGTGGGGTATATATATGGTGCGGTGAGCACGGCTTTTAACGTGATTGTTCAAAGATTTTTTTTGAAGAATTATTGTACGCGAGTTGGTTGGTATTCAAGACTTTTTTTGGGTATTTTGAATGAAGGAGTGGTGCGTTATAAAATTTTACTCAAATAAAAAGTTAAAAGTTTCATTATTCTTAATTTTGAACGCAAAATAGTCAACGTTCAACTATTGTTCTTCTTTATTTACGTGTTCATAATAAAAATTTAATTTGACGACTTTAAAAAGTATAATTAGAATGGATATGTTCACCATTTTGTCATATTGATAGTATAGCTCGATATTCATTTTTAAATTTCTATTTCTTTACCACTAAGTAAACTCTAGTCTGAATCGTTATTACTATCGTTGCATTTTTAACATGAAATTTTCAGTGACCTTCTGTATTCATAATCTAAAATGCATTTTTTTAAATAACCTATTTTACTTACTTATTATTCTTTATAGAAAAGGGAAAAGCATTTCTTTCCTCGAGCAAATTATTGAAAATTGGCCTGCACTATGAAAATTAAAAAAGCGGTTTTTCCAAAACAGAAAGTCATTTCATTTGTTACCTGCAATTAAACCCATCAATTATCGTAACATTGCTAACTGAACTAAACTTGTCTACTTGGAAAAAGCCAGTCGTAAATTTTCCTATTCAATTCGTCGTATTATATACTGACGGTATATATTAAATTGAACCTACGCATCACATATCAACGAGTATGTAAATGTACGTCAATTATTCTAATTAATCTTTTATTATAATGACAGGCTAGAAGCACGGCGCGAAAATAGAAATAATATGTTTAATTAATTAATCAATGTTAGCTCCAAGGTGTTGTTATAAATGATTTAAAATTTCTGTATAATTACCGTAAGCTAATATATAAACAATGCAGCATTAACCAAAAAAAAAAATATATATATATATACAGTGTTAACATCCTTTCATTAATATTGTACTATCTCCATTAATTCGCAGTAAACTTCGCTAACTAAATTTCTCGTTTCCAAAGTTTCTCATTATTGCGTCGCGCGGAGGCTTTCCACGACGACACGACGACGGCGTTATTTAAAACTTTAATTTCTGTATCAATATACCGTAATTAATTTCTCAAGTCCGCCGCGCGCGAAATATCGGATTAAAGTGTCTTCGAGTCTGAAACTTTATCCGCGTCGAGTGCTATATAGTATATACACGAGAACTTCAATGACCGTCGTCGGTATAGAAAAGCGATATAAATAATTTGAGGCGCCGCGTGTGCAACTCCCAGCCTCTTAATTAGCGCAATAATTAAGAGAAGGCGTCAAAGCTACCCCTATGTATGCGCGTATTACCTTGTTGGTGCGCGCGCTGCATTTAATTAAAATTTGTTAGTTCGACCCGCTGTTGAATGACCAAGTAATTTCATTCATGCTCGCCTGACGCGCTCACAAAAGTCGCGCCGTGGCCAACGCGCGTGCGTTCGTGTGAAAATGCGATGCTTTGGCGCGTGTGTATAGTATAGCGTGGAAACTGAATACCAAGCGTGCCGTTGTTTCGCAATTTATTCAGCTTATTTATGTTCCGCTGCTTCGGTTTTATGATTATTCGATTGAGTTTCATGATTTGATAGATATTGTAACACTGTGAATCGCAATAACACATTTTGTTGAATTTTACTAATGTTAAGTAACGTTGGATTAGTGAAAATAGCTATTTTATAAATCGTATACAAAAAAAAAAAAAAATGAGCAAAGAAATTTTATGAAAAATATTTTATTTTATTTTACTTTAATTAAAACAGCGCGGTCCAGAAATTAACAAAAAGCTGGCATTTAGTTGTTACAGACGCTCGGGTGTGACACGAGCCATGTGTTCGTTTTTGTCGAGCCGTGAAGAGAGAGCTAATCCCCGTTACACTTGGCATATCAGCGTCGGTTTTAAAGACTTATTAAAGTAGCTATTCACGGTTGACGCGCGGCTGTATATTTTATTAGCTGTCGCATGATAAATTGAAGCATTTAAAAAATTATTAATTTCGTTATTTCGTGAAATTTCAAACGCGCTAAAGAGTCTTGTGATGATGATGATTTTGCGCAATTGCGAACTGTCGATGACGCCTATAAAAATTCAATTGGTTTAATTGGACGACAATTTTTATTACAATAACGCGCATTGAATTTTAATATCGTTTTTAATTAAACAAAAGTATAACAACGATAACGATGAATTATTTTTTTTATGAGCATGTATTACTGAGTTCTGTATAGGAGGAAAAAAAAATCGAAAAATGAATATGCATTTCTGCAAAGTTTGAAGTAGAATATAAAGTACAAAGGCTCATTAAGCCTTTTGCCATTTTGCAAACATAATCACAAACTTAATTATTTAGGCGATTTTCACCTTTTTTGACTAAATCAAGATAATTTTCCAATTTAAATTCACAAGGTCGTCTCATTAACCCTTTGCATTAAAGCGCGTCGGAGCGCGCTTGATTATTGCACTCGAAAAATATTTCCTTCTTAGTATGAGCTATATTTTTTCTTCTTTACATGCAAATCTTAACTCTCTCTCTCTCTCTGTTATATACGTTTCTCTTGTTTTTAATACTGTATTAAATTGCAAAAAGTCAGACGTTCTTTATAAAAATCTTTTAACTTACCTCGAGTTTAAAAATATATTTTCTTCTGTTTAAATAATAATAATTTTTGTTGTTAAATCGCTAATATTCGAATTGCAGTGAATTAATAAGGCACGTTTAAATATATATTCTCGCAAAAGCAAAAGAAGGGGAAGGTTTATATACAATTCATTGAACAAATTACGAAATTCACTAGTTAAATTGAAACTTTCATTGAAATCCAGAATTTAATTAAAACTTATAAGTATTTTTACTGCTGCCCCCTTAGGGGTCCTTAGAGTCAATTAATGAATAGTTTAATAAATACCTATCATACAAATCACAAAATCCACAACTTCAGAAATTATAGAATTGTTATATAAAAATCAAGAGCTGGGTTATCAACATATCTACAAACTTTCAACCGGTATCTCCCTATAGGGATCCTACTGACCAACCGCACCACTTATACCTTAATCCAAAATATTCTTTAATATTTATTATCTCTTGCACAATTCAACTACTAAACTCTGTACTCTGCAAATAATTCAACAAATCATACCTGCAATTTATATAATACCCCATTTCTCAACTGCAAAAAGAACCTCCCGAGTCATCGAGTCTTTTTTTTCTCTTCCATTCCTCATTTCTTCCTCATACACCTGCAAAAGCTCTTTGCTCTCTAACTTCTTTAATTCGAAAAAACCATATAGCACTCCCCGGTAATAACGCTCTAAATCACGCGCAAAAAGACCAGCCCGACTCCAAAACACCTGAGAATATCGACCGGCGCGAGCGGGTGGCAGGCGGTTCTAGGGGGTGGGGGGAGGGGGGAGCCGCCCACGGCTGTGTGCAGCAACCCACGTCGCGTAAGAGATTAAGCCGTAAACCCCCGACGCGAGCGCATCGTCGCCTTAATAATTCCGACAGATAAAGTCGGATAATTTTCTAATCTCTCTCCCTCTCTCACTCTTTTTTTTTCTCTTCCGGTTGTCCACCCAACGCATCCATACCGTCGTTATCGATTTTTCTCTTGGAAAAAAAAGAAAGAAAAAAAAAGAGTATATGCACACACATGTTCGCTCGTCGCTTGAGCGCTCAAGTAATAACAACGAAACCAATATACAGTTAAGGTAAACACCCATACGTACGCGCGATAGCGCTCTAAATTTCGCGAAAAGCTCGAGAGCTGTCGGCGTAAAAAACGTGAGTTTATAGCCGTCGGCTGCGGAGGTAATACCCTTAAAAATATCCTTAAAACTCTCCTCTCTCTTTCTCCCCCCCATCGTGTGTGCACTGCATGTACACGTATATATACGCGTACACATGTATGTACACGGATATATACGTATAGTCACGCTCGCTCGCTCGCACGCCAGCTAGACGAAAAAGAGCGCCCCGGCGCGAATAAGTGGCCCGGGGCGTTTTCCCTCGCCTCCCACCTTCCTCTTCCTCCCCCTGAGAAGAGAAGTAGTAGAGAGGGAGAGAGAGAGAAACTGCAAGACGCCAACGCGTTCGTATTGCAAGTTGGGTGCGCGCGACGAGGACAGCCTCCTCCAGCCAGCCACCAGCAGCTCTCTCTCTCTCTCTCTCTCTCACTCTCTCCCTCCCTCTCTATCAGTCTGTCGCCGACGCATGGACTCGCCTGCATGTGCAAACACTGCACGTTTTATCGACCCTCGCGAGCGCGTGGCTGTAGCAGCAGCAGCAGAGCGGAACAGCACAGCTAGCTAGCACCGCTGCCGCGCACGCGGTGGCGCGCGGGCCTACCTCCGTCGCGCGCGCAGTGGCGGCGCAAGATCGCCTGAGAGAGAAACGAAGAGAGAATGAGAGGGAGAGAGAAAAAGAGAGCTTAGGTTAGGATCCTCGACGATGACGGCGGCGACAAGAGTCTCGCGCGCGCACCCGACGACGACGACACGTATGTGAGTGCTCCCTTGCACTCCGCTCTCTCCGTGTTATATTATATACGCGTGAGTTCACATTTCTCCGGTAGTGTGCGTTCGTACACCTTCATATATATATATATATATATACATACATCCATGTGTACATGGAAGTGCGTGCTACGGGTGTAGTTGGTTATATCTATTATATATATATATATACGTATAGAATCGCACGTGCGTTTTACAATCTCAGCCCTGAAGATGTGAGACCCGTCAGCTGAAGCTTACTTACTCTCACTCGTTGTTCTCTATCTCTACCTCTCTGTTCTGCTCTCTTTCTCACTCACTTATTGCTCTTTTTTACGAGATATTCGCCTTTGTGCGACACACACACACACACACACATACACACACACATATATATATATATACACACACACACACACACACACACACACACACACACACACACACACACACGCGCGCGTGTGTACTTAAAGAGATCGCAGGGAGACTTGCGAAGGACAGCGGCCGTGTATTGTTTCCCTGCTCTCTGCGTGCCTATATACGTTTGGTGTATGTCGCAGCCACGGAGAGAGAGTAAAAGAGAGAAAGAGAGAGAGAGAGAGAGAGAGAGAGAGAGAGATATTTAAGACAGCACCGGAGAAGAGATGGTAATGGCTAGGTGGTCCAAGGCCACCAGCACCACCGCCACCGTAGTCGTCGCTGCTGCAACCGACGAGGAGTGTATACGTACGTGTTGTTGTTGCTCACAATTTTTTGGCCTGCAGCAGGGCCGCTGCACTCGAGACCCGCGCCGCCGAGTACGCACAGCGGCCCCGACTTGTGACTTCTTTTGATCTCTTTACTCGGCCGGAGCTTTTTCTTCGCCGCCGGCGTACGTATATGCACTTATACTACACACACACACACACACACACACACACAAG
>JAYJLV010034081.1:0-27064 GCA_036873485.1 Torymus texanus | reverse complement strand
ACACACACACACACACACACATACACACACACACACACACACACACACACACACACACACACGCGCATGCGGCTCGTAAATATATCGCAGCCCTCGGTGTATTGGACTCGTGCAGGTGAATGACGATCGGTGCAGGCTGTCGCTATGGGTTTGAAGTGCGCGAGTGGTTTGTACTGCTTGCAGTGTGCGATAACATGGGTGAAGGCGATTGTGTATGTACTGGCAGGCATAGGGACGAGTGAGGATTATTGGAATTGATTTTTTTTGGTAGTAGTCTTTGTATGGCGGTATTTTTTTTGTATTTAAGAAACGAATGTATAACTATTCTTTAAAATATGCCTAAAATTTATTGTATATAATTTTATATGGTGTCGACCTAACAAAAGTAGATATTAACTCGAAGTCTAATCAGTAAAGATATCAATCCAAAATGGATATTTTTAATAAAACTTGCAAGTATAAAGGTGAACGTTGGATTAATTATTAGAGTGAACTTAAAGTTTGAACTTATATACAAAAAGCGTTATTCTGAGTTGGAACCTTTGGAAAAGGACTCCGAATTAACATTTTCTTTTATTATTGTCCACGAAAATATTAGTATTTAACATAATATATTGTTTAAAAAAAAAAATTCAATCTGTTTTTAATTTATCGGAGGTTATTTTTATAAAAAAATAAAGTAAAAAAAATATTTTCACTAAATATTTTCACTATATCCAACTGATGTAGTATAAAACTTTTACATAAAACGCATAAAATTGTTTATATACGTTGTCAAATTCTTTAGAGAAATGTTAATACTCCAATAAATATTAATGCAATAATAAGTGGGAAAAATGCATCAACGTAAGCTATAAACTATTTATTTCATTAAAATGAACCTTTTTTATCAGGATAAATATTTTTTACTCAAACTATCTGGAATACAAAATGAAAATAAAAAATGGTTTTATCTAGAAATCGGTGAAAGCTGGCCGTAACGAGTTTGTTTTCTGGGTTATAGTTAATTGCTCTTAAAATAAAAACTTTTGCAAAACCGCGTAAAAATCAAATATTTAAACATGAAAATGAAGAAGTTTAAAGTGAACCGAGTTTTATCAGATCAGAAACCGATCATTTTGCTTCATTTAAACGTATTAATAGCATTTTCATAACTTTACCAATATATGTGAAATTACTTGTTATATAATATACGATTCTCCATCAAAATTATTATAGAATTTCACTCTCGATATTTTCATAAAAAATCTTGAATATCTTTGATTCTTCAAACCTTTGTTGTCCCCCTATCAGACACGCGCCCAGCCATGCACTTTTTCGACCATCTCATCCTATATACGAACCGCTAACCAAATTCCACTTCTCGCTTACCGCGACGCTTCCTGCATCTCTCTGTTTTCCTCTCCCAATCGTACGCGAACCCACGCACACAGAGCCGCAAACACTCGCTTATATAGCCACTGCAGACGCGCGAATGTACAAGCTCACACTCTCGCGGCACAGTTATATGGTCTCGTGCCTGCGCCCGATAGTCGCGTGGCTCTCTCTCTCTCTCTCTCGCACGAGCGGCTTCACGAATTCCACTCCTGCTCTTCATTTTTTATGAACTTCTACTGTTGCGATTAATATTGTCGTGCTTTGTGGCTGCGGGCTTTTAGGCGCGAATCGTCGTGGCCGTTTGTCATCTTGTGTGCAAAGAGCTTGAAAAGAACAGAAAAAAAGTATATTGCGCGTGTACTGAACTTTTAGGTTGTGGCTCGTTATCGAGATATATACATTATGAGAACTTCCGCATTATACTAAATGAATGTAATATTTGAAAAGGTACAGTAAATGTCAATGTATAATCAGTATACATGGAATAGAAATAGATAAACAATTTTTTTATACTTTTAGCTTTTAAAAATCCTTGTTTAATTAACTACTTGAATATTAAATTTCTGGATTCTAAACTTAAATAAAACAGTAGTTATCGCGGTGTTATGACTTTATTGACTTAATTCGCTTGACATATTGATAGAACTTAAAAAATACTTTAAGATAGTTTATTCAAACAAATTAATGTCATGAGTAATCAGGCCATGATTACAGTTTTTAACATTAACTTCTAGAACGATTTCTCATTTCGTCCAACAAAATAAGATAGATTGATATATATTTTATAAACTCAATTAATAACATCAAAATTAGTATGATGAATATCTATTTGTAGGAACAGCTGATCAAATATTTAAAAATAGTTCAAATAATTTTAAATTATAGTTCATTCAACTTCTTATCACTATTGTTAAGAATATTTACATAAGTTGTTTTTCAGAAACTTATTAAGAACAGCAGTAAAGACTAAATAAACATAAATTGTCAAATAAATTTTCTTATTTAACGAATTTTAAATTACTATATAACTAAAAATTTTCGGTTTTCTGTAAATATCCCATATTACACATTTTTTTTAATGCTTTTAATAAACAATTTTCTCAACTATGAAATATATTTAATTTTCGTTTTCTTTATGTAGATGAAGTTTGTACATCAAGTATCGCGCACACGTAAGTTACTAACATTCGCACCTAAATAACACGTCAGCCAGTGAAAATGATCAATTTTCCAGCGACGTCGTGCCCAATGACTAAGAGAGCCTCTCAAAGGCCCAATTTTGACCCCAAAAGATCTGCTTTTACCCACTAATCACTCTCCAAAACAACCATCCCTCACGTTCGGCCATTATTGCAGCAACAAACCATCTTTCTTTCTCTTCGTCCATATACCTCTCACCATCCCAGGCAATCCACCCCCCACTCCGTTCGGGGGGTAGGTAGCCGCCGCAGCGGGCGGCAATATGTGGCTGCTACCGGCGCGGTCACTCCTATATACTCCCTCTCCAGATAGCCATCCCCGAAATCTCATCGGGCCCAAAACCGTAGAAGTGGGGGGGTTGCACACGCGCGTGTGCGTATAAAAAATGCCTCTAGCAGACGCTCCTCTCTTCCTCTTTCGCCGCTAGCCTCTCGGCGCTGCTGGCTATGCTGCCCCTTCTACCGGTCCGTTCCGCTGGAGCCGGCGAATCGGCCGGCAGCCCGCGGGGTGGGGATGGCGCGCGCCGCTGCTCGAGAGCGAGCGAGCGCGAGCACGAAGCAGCCCGGCGGCGGCGCACGGAGGGAGAGCGAGAGAGAGAGAGAGAGAGAAAGAGAGAGAAGGAGCACGCGCGCGCGCTCGTGAGAGAGAGACTTAAGCGAGGCCACTCGCCGCGGAGCTGTCAGAGCTCTGTGGGGCACGGTCACGCACGCAGCAACGTTTCCGGTAGCTCTCGCTCTCTCACCTCTTCGGAGCTCGCGACAGACAGACACTTTGAGAGAGAGAGAGAGAGAGAGAGAAACACAGAGCTGCGAAGAGACGAGATTCATCTCTATCTATCGCATTTTTATTGTAAACTTGTGACTGTGTGTGTATGTGTGGGGCGGTGTACGCCAAGACGACGACGACGACGACGACGGCGTCGGGGTTTCTATGGCAAGCCAGCTGGACCCGACCGGTCTCTACTGACTACTACCCACTACCAGTCAGCAGCATCTACTAGGAGAGAAAAAGACGTATAGACAAAAATACAGAGAGAGGAGTTCGATCGAGTGGAGTAGGAATTGGAATGATGGCAAAAGAACTTGACCCCACTGGGCTGTACTAAAAGTGCGGAAACCGTAGTGCCAATACACGAGCCGATTTTCCTCTCCCTCTCTTTCTTATTTTCATTTCGGAGTCGTTCGATTTGAGATCGGCCAAGATGACGATCCTCGACCCAACCGGCCAGTACTGAACGTCAGTCCGTTGTTGCTTCGACAAGCAGCAGCGCTAGGACTCGCGGAAGTGCAAATCACCGAGAACGAGAGAAGTGACAGTTTCATCTTTGGAAGGTCAAGAGCAACACAGCGATAGCCATGGCCGCCATCCTCGACCCAACCGGTCAGTACTGAGGCGCTTGTCGTCGTCGTTCACTCTCGGGAGTTCGCGTGATTGTGAGGACTGCGAGAGAACGGGAGAATGACACCGGCAGGAGGAAGTCTAAGACAACAGCGAAGTGTCGGTGGTTGTGCCGGCGTCGCGCTAAGAGGCAGCGAAGAGACGTCCTCGACGAATCTCCGTAGATCGGTATGGAGTATAAACATACGAAAGGGCAGACGACGTGTTGCTGGAGTCCGCTGGCACCGGCGACGGAAGCTACCGGAAGCGACAGCAGCCACAGCAGCTACAGGAGCAGAGGAGCATCGTTGCTGCCGTCGTGGAGGAGGAGGTGGTGGTGGAGGAGAAGAAGCGCCGGCCGCTCGATAAGAAGAGGAGAGAATGAGAGAGTAGCGAGAGAAAGAGCGAGCGAGAAAGAGAGAGAGAGAGAGAGAGAGAGAGAGAGAGAGAGAGAGAGAGAAAGAGCGCCGCGAAGCGAGCAAGCAACGAGCGCAAGCAAGCAAGCAAGCAAGCGAGCGAGCGAGAAAGAGCGAGCGGTCATGTCAATGCCCGCTGAGATCGTTAAGGTGAGTGGGGCGCCGAGTTATGTATACTTATCATTCTTTTTCGCCACCGCCGTATAGCCGCAGCAGCAACAGCAGCAGCAGCAGAGGCGCACAACTTTTTGGCTAATTATTTTGTTCCTTTTTTCTTCGAAGCTTCTACCCTTCGATTTTCTTCCTTCATCAATTTTCGACTGCTGTTGCTGTTGCTGCTGCGGATGCGGCGTGCTATTTTTATATATAAGCTTTCCGCAATCGCAAGCCGGGTAGTTTTGCACCGCGTTGGTGTGTGATAACGTCAGCTGGGACAGCGAAAGGTCGTTTACCTTGTGTCAGAGAGTGAGAGAGAGGAGAGAGAGAGAGCTTCGCTCGCCGTCTCTCTCGTGCGCAACGCGGCGAGTATAGTGGCGCATGACTTGTCGCAATTCGGCTGTGCGCCCGCCGGTGTGTGTCTTAATTTATGCGAGGTTCTCTTTTTTCGGACGCGCGGCACGCTGTCAAAATTTTTTTGCGAGTCGATCTCGTGTCCCACCCTGTCCTTCTATTTCGTTTCTTTTTTTTTCCTTCTCTCTCTTTTCGGCTTCCTCTTCTTCTTCTTCTTCTTCTTTCTCGTCTTCTTGTCCACGCCGTGGCGACCGTAAAATTTTGCGAAATAAGCGTCCGATTCGAATTGTTTGGATTTACGGCTGTTCCATTGTAAAGCCGCAGGTTAATGATATAATTCGCATTTTCTTCCAACCCACCCATGACACAGGCTATATAAGGTGAATCCGATGCGAGCGTTGCTTTTATTATTTATAGGGATAGATGTCAATCTGACATTCTTCAAGTCTGAACAAAATACATTGTAAAATGTTTTGTATATATGTGTACTGTATAAAAGAAAAAAAATGTGAAATTAATTTATTGTTCTTATGAAGACTCTTACTATTACACCTTTTCATGTATGTAAATATATGCAAAGACTTTGTATACTGATATTTATTTGACTTATTTCATTTTCAAGAATAATTAATAAAACCTCGCTAATTTATATAACACTATGTGGTTTTTAGTTACTTTTTTTTTAATTTTGTATATCTTGATGATTGGAACTGTTTCTTTCAATGTGAAAATCACCAAAATGTCAAAATGAGCGAATGCAAATCTTAACAGCAATGATTATGTTCATGAAATACGACTGATGAAATTTTTGATCCAAGATTTTTTTTTGTACCATAACATGTGTTCAATAAAATTTTAATAAAAAAACAATGTTTACTCATATAAAAAAATACTTGTTCTTGTTTTAATTTGTGCATGTCACAAAAATCAATCCATATTACAAAATATTTTACAATGATAAAATCGATACATTATTTTTCAGCATAAATTAATATCAATTGCCTGCACTCGAACTGCTAAAAGTCTAGGGAAAATGCAATTTTATCTCGAATTGAAAGTTAAATTCGTTAATTCCGTAAAAGTAAAGGAAAAAAGGTGAATGAATTCGAGTCGAAAATCCTTCGCAAAAAAAGGATTACATCATGCGCGTGCTCGAGCAAACTTTTCGTCCAATCGTCTTTCTTTCGCCAGGCCTCGACCCTCCACCTTTTTACGGCTTCATTTCGTGCGAAATTCACGCAAATTGCCGGGTTTAATGTTCCTCGTTAAACGACCTTTTATTTCTCTCTCTCTCTCTCTCTCTCTTTCTCTCTCTCGCGAAAAAGTACGTTGCACCCGATTATCGCGCATGACCACTCGACATAGTCACAGTATTTAATGAATTCTTTATTTCCTATAACTTTGCGAGCCAAACTATATGATACGAGAGAAAATGATATAATTTATACCCGCGTAGGTTGAGATTGAAATTTAATTCCGAAAGAGCCTTGATTGTTTACTCTAAAAATTTTAATGCTGAGCGATCAATCAATAAGACAATAAACGCGTCATTGGGCTCATTATGCGCGTCGCTCCTACGTATATATGTAATTGCAGGTACGTGGATTTTTTTTTTGAGGAATAGCGTGGAAGTCCTTCGTTCGTATCGTAAAACAAATGCGCGCGAACTCCATAAAAACGTAATGCAATGTTTGGTTGCACTGCAGAGTTCCTCTCTCGCTGAATCGTTAAATGTAATTTTTATACTTTGCCGTAAGTATCGCGCTGAATATTTAAACGGCTATTACACAAGAGCAATAATTTGTTACACTTACGGAAATGTTGCCTTTAACCATGAAAATTGCATTCCAATCATAATTAATTAAGAGAGTCGTAAAAGGTATCGTTTTCAATTTTCGATGCGCGTATTTCACTTTATAGCAATGTATCCACACATTTAAATTCAAATAGAAAGTTGAATTTCTTATTATTATTTGATATATACAATATTGATATACTGACAATTAAATATGAAAACTATAAGAAGTTTTGCTTCTTTATAAAAAAATGTTTCTTAATTACTCAAATTTTATTACCATAAAATATCACATATAAAGTCAAAAATATGAATTAAAACGACACCAGCTAAGGAAAATGCTATTTTCCCTCCGATTTAAATGAAATTCCCGTCCGAAGCCTTCAAAACACCGCAGCAGTAGTAGCAGGAGCAGCTGTTGGTATACGGGAAAAACGATCCACCTCACCTTGTAAATACAACAAAATATCCGCGAAGCGTTTCATCATACAAATCGTTAAGCCCTTGCATAATTTCCCCCCTTTGCTGCCGATAAGCCCTTGATTTGCAAAATTATACACGGCGCGACCAGGAAACACCATCAATCAAGCGAGAGCGTATATACATACGCTGCTCGAGCGCGCGCGCGCGCGTGGAGAGCAAACGAGACGTTCGTGCGTTATAGGCATGCGATAAGTATCTGTTAAAAATTTGAAAATTTCTCTTTCTTCAAGTGCAAAATGTAAAATCAATTAAAATTACGCAATTATATAGAGCGCCGTCTGAGGGGGGTTATGTAAATTTCGATACGGGGTGAATTTTCGTAACACACGTTGGAACACAAAGTTGTGTAGGTGAATTCGAAATAAATGTAATTAATAAGTGTAAGATTAGAGCAGAGGTAATTTATGATTCGATGTTATCTTAATTCAAAATTTATGCATATTACATTAGTCTTTAATGAGTGTACGGAGTACAATAAAAACGGGTGGTTTTTTTTCATCATTTTCACATATTAATGTTGTTATAAGGTTAAATTATAGTTTAACCTTTTCGATTCTGCGCCACTATAGCATTTAAAAAATAATCTTTTACTAACTTAATTTTATTTTATATGACGGTAACGTCATATCTAAAAATACTCTTCCTTTTAAGTTTCATTTAATTATCAGATTTCTATCTTGAAATACATTTTTAATCTTAAGATTATTTATTGTACTTGATTTTTCGACACTTTATGTCAAGTCTATTTTCGTATGCTGAGCTATACACGCTGCTATTTTTAGTTCTTCACAATCACAACTAACTTAACAGCTTAATTAATCAAAAGCGTTATAAATTACCAGAATCACGTATAATAATTCAGACCCATCCGCAAATATTTCTCTAAAATTGTTTAACCGTAAAACACTTGTTTGGAAAAATTCTCGCTTCGCCGAAAAAATTTCAAGCACCCGAGAATCTTCAAACCCGAAAATCGCATTAAACCATAAAAGCCCACAGGGTCTCGGTCGTGCGCCCAATCGCACAGTAAATACTTTCATCGCTCTCTCTCTCTCTCTTTCTCTCTCTTTCTCTCTCTCTCTCTCTCTGTCTTGAGAGAGGGAACAGGTGTGACTAGCTATACGTGCGCGAGCGAGCGAGATACGATCATTCGCATACGTATACATATAGATCGTCACTCCCTACGAAGACTAGCACATTTCAAATCCTCCCACGAAAACTAGCACATTTCGCGTTCCTATAATTTTATAAAATTTATAGAAAATCAAAGGGTATATAAGAATATTTGCGTATAAAAAAATCTTAATGTGTCTGATTAACATGTATATTTGTTCCCTTTGATTTTTTAAAACAAAATTCAAAGTGAATAAGTGAAATTGATTAATTTATTAAAATAAATCATTTTTGTATTATTCGCATTGAATTTTGTTTAAAAAAATCAATGGTAACGAATATACATGTTAATTGGACACATTAAGACTTTGTTGTACGCAAATATTCTTATATACCCTTTGATTTTCATAAATTTTATAAAATCAGGAGCGCGAAATGTGCCAGTCTTCGCGGGGGAATTTGAAATGTGCTAGTCTTCGTTGGGAGCGACGATATACTGGCACAGTTGCGCGAGTTGCTTATTAAGAATATACCCTGACGAAAATTTCATGAGGTTTCTATCGGTGATTCAATCGACCGTTGCTGTACGATAGTGTAATCACAAGGCACTTTTTGTTTGGAGCACTTGTCTGAATTGATCTGCGATGACGAAATTGAGCCCTGACGCGACTTGATTGATGAATTTCGGTCGGTCGTTTAGGAATCGATCGTAGACTAATTGTTGTAGTAGTCTTGACAGGCTTCTGATTTATCTTTAATTTAATGTATGGCAGTGTGACATTTTTTAAAGTCAAATTCTAAAATATTTTTTTTTCATTTTAGCTATAAATTATAATTTAATCGACAGTTTTATGTGAAATATAGCTGTCGAAGGAAATTTTTTCTTTCATTGTTCAAGAAAACCTATATAATTTTCAAAATCATTTCATATATATTGACAGGCTAAACTTTATTTCCATAGTAAATTAAAAGATTAGCATTGCTTATAATCATAATGTTCAGTAAGGTGTCTCATAACTTATGCGTAATGAATAAGTTTATACCTTTGTTTTTTAGCATTTGCATCTACTTCGAGGATGTGGAATTATATAATAGTATATTACAATAAATATAATAATGATTAATTTTATTAATTATTCAAGACATAACTCGCGTTAAAAATGACGCTATTGCGTCTATGTTCAATTAATCATTTTTATCATAATCGTCTACATTTTATTTCGTAAATTGCTTTTAGAATTCACATTAATTACCCAAAAGTTTCAAAATATTGACCGTATAAATTTAAAAACATCAAATATGCTGAAAATTAATTTTTATTTCCATAGATTTCATTTAAAACTCTTTAAAATATTACATAATTACGGTTACTAAGCAACTATCGCATTGTATAACTGAGCAAGTAACCGATAAGCTCGAAACTTGATTAAATAATCAGTGATAAGCTTTTCAAGCATTTTGAGCTCTACAAATATTTACAGGTGCGTAACCTACCGCTTAAAGAACGAGAGGCTTTTGACTTCTTCAACCTTTTCATAATGATTTTAAACTTTAATTCTGATCATTAAGAATCCATATAATATGAGATAATATAGATATATAGATAATAAATATTTAACTAATGATAAAGTGTATTGAAATAAGTGGATAATTTTTTATCTTAATTAATTATATTTTCAAAAAATGCTTAAAGCAATACAGTAAGTCAAGTCAAGACACCTAGTAAAGCCAAAACAACAATCTCAGTTTAATCAGATTTATTAAAATCCTCGTAAAATTAAATTCTGTATATAACAGAATTTTTGGTTTATACAGATTTAAAAATTTCAAATTCAACGCAGAATTTGCAAGAAACATTATACTTGATTCTGGGCTATTATCAAACGTCGCCATCATCTACTTCTAATATACCCATCACTAAATCATCTTAGTTTACATATACGTATCTAATGCACCACATCGTAAAAATGAATCAATAACCCAAAATCATAAAATCCTAAAAAAAAAAAAAATTAGCTAACATTTTTTCTCCACCTGAGACATGAAAAAAAAATCACAACTCATCGCTCGCGCTCAGTAGCCACTCACACCTCCGCGCGTCCTAGACCCTCGTCTCCCTAAAAAAAAAGATCACTCGAGCGCGCGAGTGTGAACGACTATCCCCCCTCGTACTCCCTCCCGCTAACGATGCCGCTCGAATTAGGATGTCGTATACACCTCTTCTCTCCCCCTCTCTCCACTTGGGTGTGCATGTGCGCGCACGCGCGCGCAACGAAATTAGTCTCTCTTTCTCTCTCCCTCGCTCTCCGTCTTTCTCCATGGGAAAGACAAGACCCCGATAGTGGGTAGCAGAGAGGCCGAGAGTGAGGAGAAGGAGAGAGAGAGAGGGGAAGAGAAGCTCACATGGTTGGGTTCATTGACACCACACCTGAGTTTTGGGCGTTCGCCCTGTCTCTGTCTCGGCGGCCGCAGCGTCGAGCCTCTCTCCTCATTCTCCTCGGGCGCGCACGCGGCCTCTTCTTCCTGGCTCTTTTTCTCTTTCTCAATCGCAAAGAGTCGAGTTAAGGCTTTGTGTTTTTCTATCTCTTTCTCTCTCTCTCTCTCTTTCTCTACCTCTTTGGCCTTCTCCCTCCCCGCGGCCGTATCCTTTTCTCCGTCCTGCTTCTTCTTCTGCTTCTCTTCTTCTTCGTCTTCTTCCTCGATTCGTGGAGTGTGTTGCGATGGCCCGACTGTTGCCATCCCCACCGCTGTTACTTACTTCTTCCTCTTCGTTTTCTTCGTTTCCTTTCGTTTTCTTTGCTGCTCTTTATCACTGCCTTTTTTCGCTGGCTTGGCTTTTTTACTGCCGCGATTTTCGATCGTTGATCTTGATTTTCCTGCGCTTATATTTAATCGATACCGCGTGTTCGTCATATTTTGCGCATTACGATCAATCAATTTGAGCTTCAACAATATAATTGCAATATTTTTAAATTTAATTTTTGCAAAGTTATTATCAGTATATTAATTTATTCTTTAATTAACCATATTATTATTATTATTTTAACATACTATTTCAAAATAACTTTCTCATGCGAAGAAACCCAAACACGGCGAATTTATGATTTTTCGCATGCTTTCATAATATTAGTAAAAACATAATTTAAATACCGCGCGAAATAGAATTCGCTTTTCCAAGCGAAATGCGCCAAGACTAGGCGAATGAAAATGTAGGAGAGAAAGAGAGAGAGAGAGAGAGAGAGAGAAAGAGAGAGAGAGAGAGAGAGAGAGAGAGAGAGTAGTAAAAAAAGAAGGGGAAAGAGTAAAGAGAGAATCACGTTTGACCTAGGACAACATACCACGCGACCTGCATGCCAATCCTTTCTCTTCCTCTTTCCGTCTCTCTTGCTCACTCGGTAACTAATATCAAAGCTCTTTCTGCGCCTGCGATTCTCTCTCTCTCTCTCTCTCTCTCTCTCTCTCCACTCGGCACTGCTTCGTGCAGCCTTTTTAATTATCACCTCCTTCTTTCTCGGTAGAATTCTAAATTTATTTTTATTTTATATAATTATAAAGCTTCCGCGCTCGCGTAATTACATAATTCTTGTTTCCACATCAAAAGTTTTTCTTTATTTTCCTATTAAATAAAACAAGTCTACCTGAATTATTTTTTCCACCATACTGAATTTGTTTTTTTTTTATCGATTATATTTTATTTATTGATCCTGGTCATTTACGTAAATATAATACTAATATCTCCACTGATTCAACGTAACCCCTCGTTCACTCTTTCAAAAGCGAAATTGAAATCAACCGCATTTTATTCGAAATTAAAACCCCAATAATGATACTCGATCCATATAATATTCTTATACAGTCGCCGTTGGCGTTCGCGAATCTACAGACACACACACAGCAACAATGGGGATCAAGCAAGTCGCATGACGCATCCGCCGGGCAATACTAACTTTAGACGACGTGCGCCAATATACTCCTCCTCCTCCGCTACCACCGCACCCACACATGAACATACGCGTGCTTGTACATATACGTATATAAACCCTCACAACCGAGCACCAAGCTATCGACCCGACGACGACGACGTCTTTTTCGGCACCGGCCGGCATACCAATATCCTCGCTGTCTTCCGCCTCCTTTTGCTATCTTCGCCAGTACCGCCAGCGCATAGTTATGTCACGCGGATATATATGAATGCATAATCGACAGATTTTTTGCGTCTGCGCGCCTGTAAGAACGAAGCTGGTAATTAAGACGGGAGGAAATTTTACGTGTACTCTGCTAAGAGTGGCCATATATACGTGTATGTTACGCAGTCCGTGGGAGTGCGAGTACACGCGACGTGCGATGATGAAGAATTTAAAGGTCGTTGGCGAGGAGCCAACCAAAGAGGTAGAGAGAGAGAGAGAAGATGATAAAGTTCGGGGGAGTTGGATATAAAAATACGCTCTGGTAGGGTCAGAGAGCTTAGGATGTGTGTGTGACTTGTGATAAAACATGTGTAGGGTCGCGGTACGAATTCTTTTTACAATTAAATTCATTATTATTTGCAAATTTTAATTTAAATGTGATCGAATTTATTTTTAAGACTATATTTTTTCTATCTATGCTTTATAAACGAAACGTTTTGAAGTTTATTAATACACCCACCCACGCTTGCTATTAAAAAGTCATTTTCTAAGGGTATAAATCACTATTGCTTTAAGTAAACAATCAATTGATTCCTTTCATCATTCGCGATAAAAATAATGAGGATTAAACACAGACGATATGAAATATGCACGATAAACTACTATTTAATCTTATCACGCTTACTTCACATGATACATTTTTTTTTTTCATCACGCATTAATCTAGCCAATCAAATTTTGCATCAGTTCTAAAAGAGAGCTTTTTTTCTCCAATGCTTTAAAAATTGTCCAACTAATACCTTTACTATATATATGGGACTAACCATACAACTAATTAATTCTCTTCACCACATCGAAATCAAAATGCTGAACGAATATGAAAAACAGAATCACTTAGCTCGTTCAGCAACCTCTTCCAACAATCCCTTATATACATCTCCTCTCATTCTCTCCCCATACAATTAATAAATTATTCACATTTACCACGGATCCTCTTTCATTAGCTTCTATTACCTGCCTTTATTTGAATATACATATATATTCCACGCTCCTTTCCTTAACGAGAGCGTTTGAGCTCCTTTTATCGCCCATCTCTCTCTTTCTCCCTCCCTCTCTCTCTCTCACACTCATTCACTCACCGCCGAAATAGGCGAGCACGCGCTCGCACTTATATACTTATAATACATACGCGTATACTCATATACACGTATATATGTATATATATACACAGCACATATCTTCTTTCTCTCTTTCTATCTGGTCCGCCCATGTGCGTTATTACGTGTCGCTCGCGGCGGCGGCGGCATCGGCGCAACAAGACACGCAAACGTAAAAAAGTTCCTCTCTTTAAACTTACTTTTTATTTCGGGCCATTCCATATTTAAGCGGTCGACGACCTCGCACTGCTGCTGCTGCCACTGCCGCAAGAGCACCACAGTATATATACCAAGCCAGCGCTTGCCACTGCCGCGTATATAAAAGGACGCGAGTGTATATATGTATATACTGGTCGCCTGGCGCTGTATATACTTATACATGCGCCAAAAGTTCGAGTACGCGAATGTACGTGCTTGGAGGTGCACGGATGTACAATGCGCGCGATAAAGCGAATGAGAAGAAGGGAGGGAACGATTAGGAGGTGATTTCTTTTTCTTCTCGTTGTGGTGCGGGGGAGGGGGAAGACACGAGGGAGGTAAAGAGAAGAGGAGAGAGAGAGAAGGGAGAGGTGGAGTTTAGTAAAAGTTTCGGAGGAAAGCGAAAGTGGCGCGGCGCTTCAAACGCACACGCGGCACGAGGCTCATCCCATATACATTGTATATCCCGTGAAAATGTTATACCTTCGCTTCGTGCGGAGCGTTTTGCTGCCGCTGTGTTTCGCCGCGCGCACTTTTTTTTTCTCTGATGCTCGTCCGACGACAAACGAACTATAGTCCCGGCTTAATTGAGCATTTGAGAATTCATAATTGGTCACTTTCGTTTTTGTTATCCGCTTTATATTTAGATGTATATAGTTTTTTTTCTTTAGTATAGATAGTACCGCATAGACTGCGATTTTCTAAGATTTATGCGGGCGCACGGTTAAAGTGACTTTCTCGAGTGAATTTATTTATATCTCGCTATTCTTTTATTTTTAGAAATCTCGTATATATGGTCGAGTTCAATGACATTTTGTGAAAGTAGTGTTTTACATTTATCACTGCTGTAATTAAAAAGATTTTTTATTTTTCGCTTCAAAAGTTGGTTACTTGATTTATGATATAATTTACTTTTTTTAAATAAATTTATTAATATTAAAAATTATGCCTATATATGTATATATTTCGAAAGGATATAGAATCCCTTTGTGGCGCAACAAAATTCTGAGAAAAATTTCGCAACGTTTGGCTTCTAATTATCGAAAATAAGTAGACCAAAAAGTGTTAGAAATAGTATCCCGAAGGTGGATGGAAGGGCTAGGAAGGATGGTGTAACCATACCGGTAACCTGCCACACAAGGAGATTGAAAAATAATGATGAGATCAAAGATACCTCCTAATATGACCTTTAGATTGATAAATTAAAAAAAGAGTGTAAATTTTAAAAATTCGCATAGAAGTAGACACGTATAGTATAACTATTTATTTTTATAAACATTTAGTCACTCAATCATATTTTAGCTTCAACATAATTTCTTATTGTTTTAAAGAACTAGCAAGATCACACGCGCGCGCGCTTTTCGTCTTATGCTATATTAATACTGCAATACTATGAAAAATTTTAATTTAATTTATTTATTATACTTTCATATGTATGCAGTTTTACGCTGAAACTTTTTTTATACTTATTTTATTATTATTATTTCCAGTGAAAACAAATTTTGACGTTAGAAATTTCACTGTAATGAGAACAGTATCCATATGTTTTATTTAATTATTAATTATGTAATATAATTATAGCAGTTTATTGTTATGCAAAAACAAATACTAACAAAAAATATTAACTTCTGACATCTATATACTTATATAGTCTAAATGTTCAAAGATTTAGATTTTGGCGATTTTTAACCAATGGGCTTATGCTAGCGTCGACCAATCACGGGTTCTTTTTATACAAACATAACCAATCACACAGGTTTTATTTTGACCTCACATTTTCCTCATGATCTTTTTAAGAGTAGATTAACAGAAATCCTTTAAACAACAAAAAAAGGAAGAGTTTCAAGCGCGTTTTAGCTATTCTGTCTACACAATCAACTAAAATTCTCTCGAACTCAAGAAACAATTAGCAGCACTCCGCAAAGATGATCCGAAATCACGAAAAGCCACGCAACATCGTGAAACCCTAATTCAAAGAATCACCCGGCGCTCCTCTTTTGCGCAATCGTTGCCAAAATTTCAGCCGTGCGTTGCTTACTATCTCCCCGAAACACCGCATAGCCCTCACTTCTTCCGAATAATGGTCTTTATGAAGACGTCCTTCATCCTTTGCCTTCTTTTTTTTTACACGCTCGTCCAACCATCTTTCTCTCTTACTCCGACTTTTTTCCACCTCTTCTTCTTCCTCCTCCACCTCCTCCTTCTTTTTTCCGTCGGACGCAACTCTTTTTTACATCGCGGTGGCTGCTGCTGCTGCTGTTGCTGTTGCTGCTGTGGCATGGGCAGGTTCGTTCACCTCGAACCGCGTGTCGCGAGCACGCGGCCGCGAGGCAGTCGCGTCTAGGCCCGGATAGTTACAAGGCGGAGAGCGAGAGAAAGAGAGAAGAGAGAGAGTGAGAGAGAGAGAGAGACAGGCAGATGCGAGAAGAAGTGCTATGGAGAGTTCGCTTCTCCTCTGGGAACCGCCAAAGATGGGAAACAAGGAGGCGAAAGCCTGGTCCTCCAATGCTCGTTGAATTCATTCCCTTCCCCCTTCTGGTTCTCGATTTGACATTCCATGGGTTCTTTTCCCCTTTTGTGGGATTTTTTTTCAAGTGAGAGAGAGAGAGCAGAGCAGTTCCCTCGGTTTACGGAAATGAGATTTTTCGGGGCGGGGGGGGGGGGTACTGAACCTTTTTACGATGCTCAGGTTCTCATTGTTACGGGATAAGAAGATAGTGTGAGAAGGAATTCGCTAATCCCTCCGCCCGGGAGTTGTTAAATTTTATTCATTCTGGAGTATTTTCGGTAATTCAGACTGTGCTTGTTATCCACATTTATTCTTATTTAACTGCAAAATGCGTGTGATTGTCAAAAATTATTATATTATACTTCCTATTTTATTGCAATAACTCTATTCACCTTGTATAATAAATTGATGAGTCTAGTTTCGGAAACAATGAGTGTTTTTGTTACAGATGAAACACATTAATGAAATCCATACCTATTTTAATGTATTTTTTCCCTATATATTTCAATCCAATGTAGAACTATATTTCTCCAATCTGAATGAAATTATAGGAACTAGTTTTGATGTTGCCAGGTCAGCTGTAAGCTGAGAATTTTTGATTTACTGTTGAAATGAGAAGTTTGAACGACATATATTTTTTTTAAAAGATTGACCAACAAAAAAAAGGAATTAAAAGAGTCACGAAGCCATATCTCGTCGGTTTCAATGAAGACTAGCAAATTTCTCGCTCCTAAAATTATAAAATTTATGAAAATCAAAGGATATATATAGTAATATTTTTTGCGTACAACAAAGTCTTAATGTGTCTAATTAACATGTATATTCGTTACCATTGATTTTTTTAAACAAAATTCAACGCGAATAATACAAAAATGATTTATTTTAATAAATTAATTAATTTCACTTATTCACTTTGAATCTTGATTTAAATAATCAATGGGAACAAATATACATGTTAATTAGACACACTAAGATTTTTTTTGTACGCAAATATTCTTATATAAGTATTTTGATTTTCATAAATTTTCTAAAAGTATAGGAGCCGCGAAATGTGCTAGTCTTCGCGGGGGAATTTGAAATGATTTAGTCTTCGTAGCGAGCGACGACTTGATCTACATATCAATTACGTACTTAGCAAAAATACACATACGAAGTATACAAAAGTCTCCTTGTTAGCTTAAAATTTCAAATCAGCGTCTTTGTCTGAATCAACACTCGCGATCGGCCAAAAATGCCCCTAAATTCGCCTCGTTTATTCTCCCATCCACTAAAAAAAAAAAAAGCCTGCCCCCATCATATCATAAATCTAGCATTCTCGCGCGTATATTCGCGTCGCACCACGATGAGCAGTCAGGCAGGCAACCTCGACACACCGGGGCCAGGCCTGCGAAACAAAAAACGAGATAAGCTGCAGAAGGCAAAAAAAAAAGAAGGCGTGCACGGCGGCGGTGAGCAACATGCTAATGAAAGATCCGGCCGTACGCGCGCGCGCAAGTAATTAATTTTGTATGTGCCATGCGCAAAAAACTCCCGAAGATGCATTCACACGAGGTCGACAGGAAACCAGTATATAGGCGTATATAACGTGCGCGCGAGCTCAGGGAAGCTCTCTCTCTCTCTCTTTCTAGGCTGTTAACACTATAGCGAAGATGAACTGAGAGAGTAGGAGAGAAAGAGAGAGAGAGAGAGAGAGAGAGAGCGAAAGAAGAAGGGAGAGGGAGGCAGACGGCTTAGTAATAGAGAAGGAAGAAAATACAGAATGATGGAGGCTTTTGCTATATAGCGAACGTACGTACGCAGGGACATGAGATGCGCGTAATTGTGCAAGAAAAAAAACAGTTAATTTTGTACGAAATATGCTGAAGATTGAACAGAGTTGTTTTGTCAAATTCTAGCTTTTGTAATTATTAAATATAGATTATGCTTAGTAGTAGTTTATCAAAGAAAAATGTTTCACAAATAAACGAAGAGATAGAATGCGATCCTTTACTCATATAAGTGAGCATTTATGGGGGGGTAGACACATATAATGGAGAACCAAGTTCTAAACCCATACCTATATATAATATAATTGAAAAGAGAGACCCGAGAGATATACGTATAGAAAAGAAGACGATAGGATAGGCGAAGTCTAGGCTAGGCTATAGGCGAACGATCCCGTGCGCGCGAGTTCGCGGAGAAACGAAATACCTTCACGCTTCCTTCGTTCCGCGATCCTGCTGTTGCCACTGCCTCTCTTATAGCAGTAGCAGTAGCAACAGCATCAGCAGCAGCGCTTCGTGGCGCGCGGTGAAATTAGTTATGTAACGAGGAGGAACTTACCTTCTATATCGGCTGAATTAATCGCGAGAGAAGGAGAGAGGGAGAGAGAGAGAACGATAGATGATGTGTATCAGGGTTGTTGAGGATGAGGTGTTGATGTCGGGTGATATGATGAATTTTGGGAGTAATGCATTTACCTTATCTTCAAAGTGTCTGATAAAGTCATTAATTTAGTATATTGGTATTTAAAAGTAGCTTTTTAGTTAAAGAATCACATTCATACAATAGAATCTCAACTAAAATTCGAGTGCAAAAAACTTTGCTATCAGACGAAACAGAATCCCAAGTATAACGATTTATCTTTGTAACTTATAAACAATTCACAGTGTTCACTGGCTCCGAGACAGAACCATGTCACACCGCTGTCTCTATATTCTCCCATATAATTAAAAGAAATCCTCCGATAGTATAGTAATCGAAACACACGGTATACATCGGACACCTCGGCGTCAAGTCCTCGATAACAGTTTGCAACGAAGAAGATAGTTCACGGCGTGAGATCGTATCTGTCGTTCGTGAAGCAGCTCGCAATAGTATAGAGAGAAAATCTTGCTCGCGTCCCTGACCCGATGACTCTCATGTCGAGTTTGCGCATACATATATACATATACATACACTCGCCGTGAAGTGCTATATACGTGCATACATCTACGTGGGATATACACGAATTGTGTGATATAGCGAGTGCAGCTCGGTTCTTTGTGGCTTGCGAAATTCATAAAAAAAGGTTTAGGTTGATCGTGGGAATCGCAGGGTACATATCGGTCGGTTCAAGTTCAGATATAGTATTGGGTTATCGTATGATATGGGAAGAAGAAGAAGAAAAATAAAAACGTTGACGTGGATGATTTTCGAGAAGGAAAAGTATACGGTGAATGGAGTAACAGACGGCTATTGATTCTTCCCTCTATTGTTGTTAAAAATCTATCTGCATATATTTTTATTTCTCCTTTCAACTCGATTATCCATAAATCTTATAGTTTTATGTGTCTATATACATATACACGCGGCATAGACACTCGCGCGAGTGCTATTTCAAAATCGCTTATTACTTTGAGAAAACGCTCTCTCTCTCTCTCTCTCTCTCTCTCTCTCTCTCTCTCTCTTTGTAGCGAATCCCATTTCGAAAGCTCATCCACACGACATTGTCTGGTGTATGCAGCCGATCGTCGCGGTATAAAATACACTGTCGTCGTCGTTGCGGCGTGACTTATCAAGGAACACGCCACTATACCACTCTTTTTTTTACCGCGTCTCGAATGCACCGCGCAAGAGGAAAAAGAAAAGACAACAGAGGAGTAGTATATAATGATGAATGATCGGCCAGACGAGGGCCAGAAAATCTGTATATGTTGACGTTTAAGGCCAGTATTTTCAAATTACTCGGTATATGTATGTGTGTATATGTGTACGTCGTTTTGCGAATTTCTGCAAGTCGGCACGCGTAGCGATGCGTACGTGATATTTCAATTCGGAAAAGGACGCGTGTTGTCGGATATGACATAAGATGCGAGCGCGCGGATCATCGGCCTCAAGGCGATTCTTTCTCGCTCTCATCATGCGCTTTTTGGAAATTCGCGCGTATTTTCGTGCGTACATTTCTGTGCGTGTGTGTTTATATAAATCACCTTAAGTGTATGCTTCAACATATTAAATTTTATGGCATGAAATGACGACGCTATCTTTCGTTTAAATTAAGGTGGCGAAGGAAAAAAAGTTGTGATTTAGTTGTTGCCGGATGTGTATAGTTTGGCTCTTTTTTTGTTTCGTTGTGATAAATGGATTCTGCAATTCTGGAATTACACTGCGCGACGTTCCTTCGAAACATGCTATAATCTGACTAGAACTATTAGTATATTATAAAGGATATATTTGATTAAAGTGTCCATTCATAAATAAGATATATACGTCTCATTTACGAAAACTTTTTTTTTTAATTAACTTTCTATTAAGTATTCGAAATAATTCAGTTCTCAAAAAAATTATATGAACTTTTCTGATCCCTAACGACCTTTATATACTACCGTAACCAACAAAAAGTTCAAATCTAACTGCACCATAAGCTACCACATTTATCATATCTCTGCTAGCCATCGCGATATTCTCACCTCTCGATCAAGAATCATAATTCCTCTCATTCTCCCACATCCGCTATACGCGTCTCACGTCACGACCGCACGCACAATTATACACACATACATAGATGTATTCTCTTCTCTCACTGTATAACAATATATATACATTCGCGCGTTCGAACCTCAATATATACGCTTGCACATAACTCCAGGGAGAGCGGATCGCCTTGACGCGCTGCTGTTGCTGCTGATCGCTATAAGAGAGAAGAAAACCGAACGACGCTCACGTGGCCGTCGCCGCATTAGCACTGCCGCGGGAAATGACTCGTTATATAAACTAATCATTGTCTACGATGTATGTAGGTATATATACAATGGAGCAGTTCCAGGTGTATAAAGCGTGAAAGCCGGTGAAAAGTTGAAGGATAATATAATTGGAGGTATATATGTGAGAGCGTGGCCGAAAATTATGCAAATGATATTCGTCGTTGGGAGGTTCGCGATGGGTATATATTATATACATAAGTATATATACAGCATGTTAGTGGGGAATATCATTAGCATAATGCAGACTAATTGAGAAGAGGTGAAGAGTCCGGGTCACGGAAGCTTGATTCTATTATTACATATTATACACATGCTGTTTGGGTGTACATGGAGAAAAATGTTGTAGTAAAAATTGCCATGTCTGATCGTAAGTGTGGGATATACTCGTAATACCCTAAAAATTGTCATAATCTATGGTAAAAATTGCCATAAATTTACGGCAATTTTTCTTAAATTTTGAAAATTACTATAAATTTATGGTAATTTTTACCATAAATTATGGCAATTTTTGGTGTATTTCGAGTATGCCCCATACTTACAATCAAATATGGCTATTTTTACTATAAAGTTTTTCTCCGTGTACTATTATTAGGAATAAGAGTGGGAACAGGCATATCGTTAATTTTCACTATACTCACGGATGAGTGTGTGTGTGTGTGTATATATGTATCACACGTACGTCAGTCGGGCGATGTATCACACGAAAATTCGCATATCTAAGGGTATACAAGAAAAAGAAAGACGAAGGAGAAGAGAAATAATTCACAACACTCGCGAGAGAGTACAAAGAAACGAAACGCAGGCAGCGCATATATCGTTCGCGCACGTAAACGGCATGAATCACTTCAATTTTCGCGTAATACCCAAGGAAGTGCGCAGCCTCGGCCGTTCGACTCTCTTCCTCGTCCCGCGCTCGATGTGAACGCACGCGCGCAGGGCCCGAGAGAGCAAGAGAGAGAGAAAGAGGGATAGAGAGGGATAGAGCAAGTAGGAAGTGGTTGGAGTAGAGAGAGAGAGAGCGAGAGATCGGAAAAGAATCCCCAGGGCTGACAGATTGTAATTATGACGACGTCGATGATGATGAAGATGAGAATGACGGGCGCTTTGTGTTCGCGAGAGGTAAAAACTCGCGCGAAAATGAGAAAAACACGAACACACTTCCGTCTCTTTCTCTCTCTTTCTCTCTCCCTCTCACTCTTTCTCTTTCGTCACGTTCGCGAGAGGCAAAATCGCGAGCGATAGATGATGGGGTATATAAGATTGCGATCTGACGAAGACGATATATATATATAGAAAGAGAGCTTGATGCCTGCAATCTCGCATTGAAAATTCGACGCAAAAGGATGCGGGAAAGAGAGAGAGAGAGAGAGAGAGAGAGAGAGAGAGAGAGAGAGAGAGAGAGAGAGAAAGAGAGCGCGCGAATGTATGGAGAGTACTACAACGCGTAAGAATATATACACTGACGTAAGCGCGAGAATCTTGTGTCTGTATATACTTGACCAGCGCATATATATCGACAATGACGCATCCTGCGGGGTCATATAGCGATTGGCAAATTTCGTTACTGTGCTATATAGCCGAATAAATCGCAGAGACGGTAATATCGCGTGTAATACTAAACATGTATCCGTATAGTGACGGATTCCATTCCAACGATGTTTACAAAACGAAAGTATATAAAAAGCCGTGCATTGAGATCTCTTCGTATGACGAAAAAAGAGAACACACACATACACATGATTGATAATGAAATATTCCGCTCGTTCACAATACGGAACAGTAGTATATATAGTATAGAGGGATATATAGGAAACGCACGTGTATATATAGGAAATCACGTGCAGCAGGTACCAGTATATATACCGGCAGCGATATTGTTCCGTGCGCGCGCGCGAGGTAGAGAGAAAAAGAGAGAGAGAGAGAGGGAGAGAGAGAGAGAGAGAGAGAGAGCGAGAGAGAGAGAGAGAGAGAGAGAAAGAGAAAGAGCGAGAGAAAGAGAAGAGGAAAGTAGGTCAACGTAGACATATACACACACACATATATATATATATATATACACATGCCGGCAACAGCAACAGCAGCCCGGTTGCGGTAGAGGAGAACCAAGTTCAGGGGCACGTTCATGCTGCACTTACGCCTCTCTCTCTTTCTCTCTCTATCTCTCTCTCGTTCTTTCTCTCGTTCTTTCTTCGTTCTTGCTCTCTTTGGCAGGCGCAACGCGACGAGGGAGCTAGAACGCTTAGGTAGCGAACTCTGAAATAATCGAGCGTAACGGGTTTGTTAAGTGCGCGCGGACGCGGGTGGGGAAGAAGTATGCGCTTTGGAAGGTGTGTGTTGATAGGTGCTTTTTTTGTTTTTCTTCTGTCTCTGTCTCTCTTTCGCGTCGGTGATATTTAGGAACAATGTTTAGAATCACATGAAAATTTTTACAGAGTAATGCAATGGTGATGTCACGAGAGTTACTTTTAAAGATGTACTTCTCATTGATTAGTGAAAAAAAATCATTATTATAGCATTAGGCCCTTTAAAGTTATTATTGACCTTTGATACATTTACAAATTGCCAAAGAGAATAAATAACTCGATTAATCATCATTCACTAATAATCAAATAAATAGCCCCATTAATTTCCATTAAAATCACTTCCAAATGTATTTAACATATAATTAGATTATCTCGTATATCCCATATACGCATATCACTCACACATTTACCCCGTAACGTACCTCATAAACTGTCTACTTAAACCAAGGAAATCCCTTCCGTATAGACATGACGAACATACATACATACACCTTACACTTAATTATCTCTCTCCCCTTTTCACTTTCGACGCCGCGGCCGTATACATATATATATATATATATATATACACACACGCGCGCGCACCAAATTTAGTCATTCCGTCTTATCTCCCACTCAGGATCTTCATTTTCGTTCGGGGGAGGGGGCAGGGGGGGAAGTCTCTGTCTGTGTGTATGCGTACACGTGTGAGGATCATAATATAAACGCTCCTTTTCGGCCCCCGCATACGAAAGTAGAAGTGACTTTCGTTTCCCCAGAGATGATACATCAAAGGACGCGAGGGTTCATCCCTCTCTCTCTCTCTCTCTCTCTCTCTCTCTCTCTCTCTCACTTTCGATTGGATCGTCGTCGTCGTCGCCTTTTGGGTTCTTCATTTTTTTTTTCTTAAAAAGTAGCAGCGAATGTTTGTTTTTTTGTAACGGAGGTCCCTAAAAAAGTAAACCTGGGCTATGGAATTATGTGTTTAGAGCCTGCTATATGCATTAGGCAGGTGAAACGCATCCTTCATAGTGTTTTTTCGGTGAGGTATATTCCACTTTTCTCACATTTTCCAGAGACGCTTTACTACAGCTCGTGCGTTAATTACTCGATTTTTTTTCCCAGATAAATCGGCCGTGGTGGTATCCCTATTTGCTTGTTACTCCACGCGCTATATATACGATCATGTAATCGTCACGAGCGATTACCCATATTAATATCAATCGACTCGTGTTAATTTTCCAATCATCAAAGCGATCAATTATCACAGCGTATGTACATTCTCTGCACATACACATCGATAGACATCAGGTATATAATTTTGGCTTCGCACAAAGTATATAAACTCATGCCATCGTGCGTTCTATTCATCGCTATCGCATCTATATATACATAGTCATTGCAATCAATCTCGTGCCGTTCGATCCATCGACACTCGTGTAATGGGACAATAGCCGCGTACTAGTATATATATACACACACACACATATATATATATATATATATATACACACATACACTCTCGTAGTGTTGCGCGCACGGTAATATAAAGAGAAAAATAATAACTACGCGATAAAAGTCGGCTGCGCGGCGCGAACGAGCTCGTGGCCTCGGCGAAATCCTGGCGAAGGTCGCGCAGCATAGACGACGACGATAAGAATATCGTGTGCAAAGTGTTCCACGTGAGGCACGTGTATACGTGTGTGTATGTGTGTGTGTGGTTGAGGCGACGAGAGACCGATAAATGTGTGTGTGTGTGTGTGTGTGTGTGTGTGTGTGTGTGTGTGTGTGTGTGTATATATATATATGTGTGTAGACGAAGAAATTGCAAATGAATAGCGCGAGGTTTATATCGATACGCTCGCGTAAGTGGCCGGGCGTGTGTGTATGTATATAGAGAAAAAGAGGGAGGGAGAGAAAAAGATAGAGAAAGAGAGAGAGGCCGGGGATGTAGGTTAAGCTTGGAAATGAAGTTGAATACTTTTTTAGTTTATAGATGAGAGGTTGGTGACATTTTAGAGTGGTTGATGCGGTTACTTTAGTTCTGCGGTATATAGTTATATAGTTAGCTTCATTCCTGAGTTCTTTTAATCGATGAAGCTGTGTGTATGAGGTGTTTTGTATACAAATTTTTAGCCAATCGGGCTATTTAATGAGGAATAATCACATATCTTTCTAGTTTTCAAAAGTATCTTTGCATTAAAATTATTCATCGTTAACTAAAATAATTACTTGTATTTTACCAAAAGGGCCTAGAAGAAACTCAAAGCTTTAATTAATTTCACAGTTAAATAAACAATATTAATGTTTCTTAGAATTTCAGAATAATTAAAGAGTGAACAAACAAATACAATCTTATAAGCGATCATTTATAATATCTCAAAAAAATATATTACACGTATAATCTTTTCTCGTATCAGTATAAATTTACTTATAGAACATATCTATATAATTCAAAATATAATGGAATAAAAAACTGAATTATACACATCGCGTATACAGTGTGTAATGAAACTTGCGCGCAGACCTGTAACACACAAACTCCTTATCTAGCGGTCGGTACATAACACGAAAGAAAAAAAGGTTACGGAACCGACGAGCAAAAAGACAATAATGGCACATCGGGCATAGGTGAGATACCGGTCAGGGTGTGGTTTCCTATTGCAATAATTTTCGCCCGCGCGCGCACGCTCGCTCGCTTGCTCGAATGCACGCACTAGGCGGCCTTCGACGGGATCAGGATCTACCACGTGTTCTCGTGTCTCTCGATGTGTCTACAGACTCTTGCGACTACGGTCAATTCCTAATTTTGAATTTAAACGTGCTATATAACGTTAACATGAATGAATAAGCGAAAAAAGGGGGAATTTAGTCTATTATAAGTGTCGTACACGTGAGTTCATATAACTTCGATGATTGTTATATAGGGCTTTATTGAATAGTTGGGAAAAATGCAGGCGTCCATATGTAACTACCACGAAGAATTAATGAAGTGTCTCGGGAAAATGCATAATAGGAATTTAAAGAAAAAGGCGTAGTAGCACGCTAGTGAAAGTGGAAAACTTTCTCCGGATCAGGGTTACATAAGTTGGCTGATTTTCTTTTCCTCTATTTCGCTGTGTATGGCGAGTGCCGTGTGTTTTCCTTATTAAGGCGCATTTATTAGCAGCGAACTATTAATAAAATCATAAATATAACGGCGAAAATAATTGCATTCTTAATATTGCCTGACTAATTTATCCAGTATCACTTCTTGGACGCTTGGTTATTTTAAGCGTCTTTTATCCATAAGATGTAATCGCAAAGTTTAGCACACATACATATACACGCACGCATATGCGCGCACGCACGCAGTATATACACGAAGATTTTAAACAGAAGATACAGAATAAATATCTCGTGTACACTAATCCTGCAACTTGTGTGTAAATCACTATACGTCGGACAGGTTTGCGCACTAATTGTTTCCTAGTGAGAGAAAAAAAAGGAAGAATTCATTATCACTTGGGTCGCATAATTTTTCGGCACCTCGTACCTAAAATATTCTCTTTCTCGCGCGTCTTCTTCCGACTATATATATGATGCGTATAATAATTACATTTTTCGGTGATAAAGTCGCTTGACGGATTTCACGTAAATCCCCGTGGCGTTAAATAAAATTGTTTACGCCGTATTATCCTCCACGCTGCAGAGTGAGAGAGAAATAGAGAGAGAGAGAGAGAGAGAGAGAGAGAGAGAGAGAGAGAGAGAGAGGGAGAAAAAAAAGCTTCCCGCCCGTTCTCCTCACACATACATC
>JAYJLV010034074.1:0-27065 GCA_036873485.1 Torymus texanus | reverse complement strand
GTGTGTGTGTGTGTGTGTGTGTGTGTGTGTGTGTGTGTGTGTGTGTATATATATATATATATATATATATATATATAACAGCGTTAAGTTTACCGTAGACGTATAATAACTCATTACCGTACTTAAGGATCCCGTTGAGAAAATTATTATACGGCTCGATTCGTCGAAACAATCGAATTAGTTAATCGGCCACTTGCTAAATTCATCGCGTTGTGTCGGTCCCTCTGATAATTGAACGTCGGAGAGAGCCTCCCGGTCAAATAAAACACTCCTGCAGCCGAAGCTCGACTCTCTCTCTCTCTCTCTCCCCCCTATTACGTGTGGCAATCGTTCAATGTCACAATCAATAATTTCTGCTCCATTATAATCTAATGCCAAGAGGGAGAGAACGAGGGTGGAGATTAATCCGATTGCATGACCTTCAAAGGGGGATGGCTTCCCTCCCTTCCATCTCTTCCTTCCTCTCCCTCTGATAACGGCCACAGAAATGATGTATTTTTGATAACGTGGGAGAGTATGGATGCCTAAGTCAAAGCGAACACTCAACAGTCACTGAAGTATCACTCGGAATTCGATGGGATATTTGTGTGGAAAATGGGTTTGATAGCTTTCGATAAATCAGTGTTAAGCTTCAAAGCTATATCTTTCAAAGGCATTTATATCGTACTTTCTTAGGATTTTGTATTTACTTGTAAATCTCGAATTTTTCTAAAAGATAAATATAACTTTCAGATGAAGAATATTATCGTATATTACTCGCCGTCACGTCTTATTCAAATTCATATACGATATAAATTGGACTTCAACAATGAATATGACGTATTTCCACTGAATTTATTAGAATATTCATGTTCCGATATTTGCATTTCGTAGAGATTCGATTCATTCGCTATATTTCATTCATTATATCTGTGTATCGATTGACTACTTGCTATTGGACTATACAAATTCCCTGTACCCAATTACACTCGACAAACTTATACATTTTTCAACGTTCTGACTGTCAGTATATAACTATCGCTAAGTTTACAGCGCTATATATTGACACGCAATACAGCAGGCCACATCGTAACTCTTGTTTCTAACCATATGTATTCAAATTAGCGCAGTAAATACATAAACAATATCATAGTCAATATATTTATCCGCTCGTTATTTATACCTTTAGAGGCCGTTAAACGTCAACGACGAACCGCGTAAATTCATCAAATCACTTAATATATAATTGAACCCACCAGGCAACATCAATATTATAATAATAATCGATTCCACCCTTATTCAAGATCAAAAGAAAAAAAATCACACCCCTGAAACCGCCTGGACTATCGGAATCCGCATTCTTATACTCCTTGCGGAAAAAAAGAGCGGAGGCGCGCTTTCGCTCGATCGCCTAACACATTTCCATTTCCCCCTTGATACGTACGTACACACATACACACACACATATATATATATATATATATATAATACTCTCTCGAGTCATCTCTCCATCATAATTTCTCACGCGTCGAAACTTCCGAATAGTGTATCATCATCGTAGCCGTCCACATCATCCTCATCCTCCTCGTGAAAACACGTTGAACGAGGGAGGAAAAAGTGCAGGCAGCCGGCATGTAGTATAGTTCAAAGTCAATAGTCTCTCTCTCCCTCTAGCGTAATACACATTGACGCAGGCACGCGCAAGATCGGAGAGTTTCTAATCGGTCTGCGATCGATAACTTATATATATATATACCGACGCATACGCGTACTTTTTTTTTCATCCAAGTCGTTCCCCCCGAGCTCGCGAGAATCTATACACATACGCACACGCATTTATAGCATATAGAGATGCTGCTGCTGCTGTTGCTACTACTACTACTGCCTGCCTGCCTGCCGGCTGATCGAAGGCTTATCCAGGCGCTTTTCCCGATCGCCAGTGTATATAGCCAATGTGGCACAATGTCCCACTTCTCTGCGCGTTCGCTCGCTCACTTGCTGCTTGCTTACTCGCTCGTTCGCTCGCAAGGCTGTACGCGACTTGTTTATCAACGTGTACTTAGATATGCAGTACCGTTTACTCGACTTCCGTTTTTGGTATCTCACACGGAGCACACGTGTGCGCACGCGTTAGTACTAGTATAGGTATATATACTATATATATATACGCGTCACGGTAGGCTATATAACGAGAGCCACGGCTTTTCATCTGGTGGGAAGAACATTTTTTTACATCTACCTATATCCTTTTTTTGTTCGACTTTACGTGTATGTATGTGTGTGTGTGTGTGTGTATAGGAGTACGCGCGCGCTCGCTCGTCCGGGAAAGCTGTATTACCAGGCTCCTCTTTTTGCAGACTCGATGAAAGTTTACGGCGTGGATTAACGCGCTCTGGGTGTCTTTTTACTACGCGGCCAAAGTGGAGGCACGTTGAAACTTTTTTCCTTTCTTTCAAGGACGCCTAATTAAGCTCACGAGTGTGCGTGTTAGTATATACATATATATATATATATATATGCACATATATACATTCGAGAAGCGCGAATGGTCTTTTAAAATGTGGTATAAGATGAAATCCACACGAGAATCGCGCGTAAGGTGAATTCGATGATGGTATGTTATTTTTCCTCGTAGCTATACTCCCACGCGACCCCAAAAGTTCAAGCTGGAATGTATAATATACGAATGAGGATGTATGTGAATATGATTAGATGCGCCACGTGGGGATTGGCAGCGAAAAAAAAATATATATATATATATATATATATATATATTCTTGCGTTGACAAGTATGGCGAATATAACTTTCGAAATTATCCAGTCGCTTACTTTTTAAACAGGTCGAAACGAGTAATTTAAGAAAAATGTGTAGGTATGTGTTCAGTAAATTTTTTCAAAAATAGTTTAAATTTATAATGTATGCTCATATTGGCTGCGTTACCGTACAGATAAGCATCGCGACGAAGCATCCGATTAATTTAATTTCTTCTCGCTCCTGTATATAAGTCTAAAAGAGTGAACAACTTTCAATTAAACTCTTGATTAATCTCAATTGAGCGTATTTCATTTGCATGTTAAACCCGTACGATAATTCAATCTTTCGCCAGGCCGACTCTGGCCATAATAAATCTTTACACGATTACTGGGTAAACGTTTTTCACTGGCTACTCGAATAAATCGAATCACATGCTACGTCGGATTTTTCGTCGAGTCAAAGAGAAATTGTCTTTAGGTCAAACAATTAGAGATCTCGAGAAGTAACTTTGATGAGCTTTAATAGAAAGAAGATCCACGAAATGCACGCTTCTACTGTTGAAAGGAAAACCATTTTTTTGCAGACCGTCGTTCAAAAGCTGATTAAGGCGTAGATAAACAGCAGCAGAAAGTATTTGATTCTCGTATTAACGTTGGATAAATAACGTTCCATTTATCTCGTTTTACAATTGAAGAAGCACTGAAATTAAGGATGGATTTACTGTTTCTTTGAACTTAATTGATGGTAATTTAAAGATAAAGTAAAAATCAAGATTAAAAACTTTCTTTTTGATTAGTCAAAGATCGAGAAATAAATCAATTCACTAACACACTAACATATATTCATTTTTTAAGAAAATCTCTAGTTTTTCATTAGACTTTCTTGACGTTTGAAGTGAATTCTGAAGCCAAATGGACAAGAAGAAGCTCATCAAAATTAAAAGTTGGAAATGAAGTTGCATACGAACTCTTCTTCAGTCACGTAAAACTTTTCATCTTCAAAAGCATCTTATTGGAATGAAAAATATCGTCCCTAATTATTCTAAGCCTTTTTTGTATGCGTCATACAAACTAAATGCACACATTGCAAAAACTTTCTCGTTTTTACTATGAGAGATTTATCGCCATAAATTTTACTTTCTCGCAATCTGCTAAAGACGCCCGGATCACCTACATGTTTCTATTTTCTATATTGTGAAGGTTCTTGTCAGGCATCATTGCACTTAGATTTACTACAAGTGTCTGCTCATCTTGAGGATAATCAGCAACTTTCACGGGCATTAAGTAAAATGAAGACACGAAACCAAGTCATAGAATGATATTTTTATTTTATAATGCTCTAAGAGAATAACATCTAAAGAAAGTTATTGCTAACATGCTGCAAACAATGAGTCTAGGTCATTTGATTCATCTTTCCGTGGGTATCATGGTTTAACATATATTCTCCAAATGCAGATGAAACTAATACAAAAAATGATTGATACAATAGTTATTTCATATTACAGATTACAAAACCTTTGCGAATTTACATGAACTATTATATAATTGGAAGCTATAGACTGCTAATTAAAACTCTTAGAGTAAATTTTTTCACAAATGAAAGGCTATTTTAGAAGAGCCACTTAGAATTTCAACATATTTGTCCACAGTAGTTTGATCTAAATTAAACTCAAAGTGATTCGAAGCTTAGTATCGATTTACTACGACTGGACTTTGAAATATCTAAATTTAAAAGTTTTTAAAGTCAATTTTGGCATTTACATTTAGGTCTTGAAGGAAAATGTCGAAGACGAATCTTAAAGCTGATCTTGTAAAGCATAAGCAGTGCTACATTATTTTGTAAAACAATGAATGACAATTTTTTTTTTCATTTAGTACATTAAGATACTACAAACATTGCATACTTTAGATATCTCAAAATCCAAATAAGGTTCTTCAAAAATCCTTTAAATTGTGTGTATGTGTGTATGTATATAAACGATAGCCTACTCTTTAGAGAATGTGCTACTAGAAACAATAGCAGCAAAGATGTAATGTGGTGGCATTCTACATAAAATATGTACATTTCATAATTAACGTAAAAATTTCGACGTTAGAATTATAGAAGATCTATAATAGGTATTAGCATTATAGATTTAAAAAATTATTTGATTTCAAACTAAAACGGAATTGAAGCACTAATTAATGGAAGCTCTTTCAAATGATAGAGAAATAATCTTGTTTAAATAAAGACTTTACAGGCCCTTTGTCATGTAATAACGATATAGTTCAGAGAATGATTTTTCTAGAAAACAAAATTCATACCTAATGGCATTAGCGCTATATATTATTGAATATATTATCGAAGATATATATCAAAAATATTTTATGCAGAAATAATGTAATGTACGAAAATATAATACAGTATCGATGTATACATGTTTCATCAAAAACAAATATCATGATTCCTTGTCGAAAATATTAAAATTAGATTCAGAATGATATGTCATTTTGATATATAACAAAAGTAATAAAGAAAAGTCTTTCATTTACATATAAACGAAAAGTTGAATTAGATGAGATATTAATAATATGTTAATTTCGAAAAAGGAACTCTATCTTCTAAAAAACATATTTTTTACAACAATTTTTTTAATTAATACTATGTAAAACAATAACTGTAATAGCTGTTAAATAATTTAATTTTAATATTCCGTAAAATTTCTGGAATTATATATAGTCATAAATACTTTTGTAGATAGTCAAGCATATAGTCTTGGCTGAACGATTCGAGTTCAAAATTCAGTACTTTTATATAATTTACTGTATCGAAAAAGTTCTTTTTGCTATTTTTAGTATTCTTTTTGAGGTATAAGTTTTTCAAAAAATGCTATAAGAAGCTTGTCGAATTTAGCTTTCGATGTCGAATATTTTATTATTTGATTCGTTCATTTTTAATTATCTTATCAACCCACACCATACAAAACTTTAAATTCAGGTTCTGTTCTCGTTTGAAAAATAACTACTTACTATCATGAACATCAACGAAGTGTCGTTCTAGAAATGAATAAACGTATCTTCGTTATTTCGCCTTCAAACTTTGTAGAACAATGTATCATTGAATTACTCAGGAGAACTGAACTCGTTCAAGACTGAATTGAAGATGTAACAAAGTATAGTAGTATATAACCCTTTTAAAAGCTATAACATTTTACGATAGAAGTAAGCATGCAAAGTTTCAAATTAAATCAAATGTTTTTTTAAAAATTTTTTACACCCTTTCTGAAAATGCAGTTTTTAAGAAAATGTATGAGGTTTTTAAAGTATGTTTACGTATAAATAACATATATATCTTGTTCAACAATGAAAATCATTTTTTAGCCTAGCAATTTTAACAGTTTCAAATAAGTTATGATATTTTAATGCTGTAAGACTAGCATAAAATGCAAAAATCTGAATTTTCTCAAAATTTCTGATAGTTTATAAATTTTGTAGTTATCTGTTAGAGAAAACTTTTAAATACACCTGTTTTGCATACAATAAATACTAGATTAGTATCAGAAGAAAAATATAGTATATTATATATCTCATATATACAGTATCTCATATAAAGCGTACAGTGTAATTTTTTTTACGAGTCACACTTTTTCCAGCCTGCAAATTATTGAGTCAGCCATTCGCAGTACAGCGTGAAATAAAGATTTTATATCGAAGTAAAGCGTTGTACGTAATAACAGTATCAATAAAAATGATACTACCCGACAAATCGCAATGTTTATTTTTATCAAACTGAACTCTGCGGTGGAATGTAAACACGGAAAAAAAGTTTCATTTTTTTTCTTTTTTCCAATTGAACTGTATGTAGTTTTTCGGGCAACCGAACTGGAAATTTATAAACCTTTACTAAAAATTGTTTGGAAATAAAAAGACCATTTAAATATGCATCAATAAAATTTGTTTTCTGTGACATTCTATCGTTCAATCAATTTCTCATTTCCTTTCACAGAGATCAAGCTGGCTGTGCTGGCTGCTGGCCCTCGCATCGGCGGTCTGTCTGTCAGAGGCGCAGTACAAGTTTCGTCGGCCGCAATTCCCGCCCCCGCCACCACCGTTGCCGCCTCCGCAGATTTTTAAAAAGTCATGGGCACCAGGTCCAAGGATGCCACCTATGGGAAATTCCATACACATGGGAGTCGGTGGAGGTCCAGCTACTGTCGGCGGCAACTTCCCTCATAAAAGACCGCTATTCAAGCCCCCTAATTACAGGTGAGCCTCTTATACACACGCTGTCGAGTCGAGCATGAGCAACTTTTGCGAGCGACGGTGCCAGTTTCAGTGTCCGCCCAGCGAAAAAGTTTGATAAACAGCCGAGCGCTGCAGGCACAGTAACTTTCTATGCACTGATTATTAATCAAACTTCGCGCTATATATTCGAAATTAAAGGAACTTTTTGCACTAGATGAAAGTAATGTCGATCGTGTGGTTTTTCTTTCTTATTCCTTTTTTTTATATACGCGCGCGTAAAAAGCCTTATAAAAGTAAAGAGACACGGTGATTTTACGGAGAAATTGAGCTTGTATAGTTTAGTGTGTGTACACGCGCATTCGCTCGTTCTGACATCACTTTATCTCTGATGGGAGAAAGTCTATATACGCATGAAAGCAGCAGGAATTTGTTAATTGAAATTGCTCAGCTATTCACGGTTCGCGAGAGAGGCTGTGGAGTTTGGAATATTTTCAATGTGTCACGGTAATAAAGTTCTTGGGTAATCACAAATATTTTTGCAAACCTGTCAGAAGAACTTTTTCTATTTCATTAATCAATAGAAACTTATATCTATAGTATTTGCGGGTTTCCCAATTTATATAGTTGCTTCCGGAGCACAGCAGCGATTCTTGATTTTCAGTCGTATATAATAGACTTAGAATATACATTTTAATGAAGTTGATTTATCCTTCTAAATCGGGTATTAAAGAAGCAATAGACGATTGAATTCGACTGATTATCGTGATTTGTTTGTTTTAAACCGTCATTTAGATATATATAAGAAAGATTCTTTTTATTATTTTATTGTCCTTTTCGTAATTTTTGCTATCCTATAATAATATACATTTTTCATAAAGTATAAACACACTTGACTTTAAAAAAACAAATTATTAAAAAATTCTATTTTACTCTTTCCTGTGGAACTAAAAACTTTACTTTTATAAAAATCAATACTTACGTAAAGTGAAGGAACAGTACAGGATTCCTTTAGGTAGACAATACAATAAAATCGCAAACGAGAAATGTTCTGTCAAAAATGTTTTGATATAAAATATACTTAGCCTTATATATAGCATTATCAGAATTCAATATGTAAATATAGCTCGATAAAAATATTTTGTTCTATTTATTTAAAATTTAATATTATTAAATTTAGTGTATATAAATTTATCGTATTATTTTAAATGTACAACCATAGTTTCCAGAATCTGAAGTTTCTCTCGTACATTAGGGTGAAAGGTTTAAATTCGGTATCATACAATTGCTATGTTTATGTCTTAAAGAAAATAGCAAATATAATAAATTCGAAAATTTATTCTGCTATACCAAACAAATAATTTTTATTCAGAAAATTTTGACAAATATTTTCCAGTTAATTCTAACAAAAAGAAATAATACCACGATCACTTAGAATACATAAAATGCTATTCATATAATAGTAATCATCTATTAGCGTGTACTAAAATACCAAATCACCTAATAAAACATCTCTCACCGTTATCTCAAACCATGCACGCACAAACTGTTAAGCAGAAACTTCATCTTCCCTCCATCGGGTGTCATCGCCCTCGTAACACAAATTTCATCAGCCCCAGCAAATTGAAACGAGAACAAGCCTGCGGAAAAATCTGAGCTATATACTGTCCCTCCTTCCCAATCCGTTGCAAGTTAGATGGAAAACCACTCGCCTCTGTACATATATTCTCGTCTTATATATTTTTTTTCTCTCTATCTCTCTCTTTCTCGCTCTCTCTCTCTTCCTCCTTCTCCATCTGCCTTCGATGACGCAAGGTTCCGACGTCCCCCGGGATTGCCACCACCCCCGCCACCGTCAACGATGTTCAACGTCCTGCCATCGGCGTACAAGAATTCGTTGCCCCCAAGCCTTGGAATGATGAACAATTACGTGTCGGGCCTCGGGCAGCAGCAGCAGCAGCTACAGCCACAAGCTCAACCCCAGCCGCAACCACAGCGCGTCAAGGAGCTCCAGTCGATTGCCAAACTTCCGCAGCAGTACAGTCCGGAGTATCGACCGGAGCTTGCCAGCCTCTCCAGTCACAGAGCTGGTCTCGATGATGACAAGGGCCCGATACATACGATACCAGCACCGAATTTGGGCCCTGCTAGTAAGTCGTACCAACAGCAGCAGCAGGCACTTTTTAACAGTCAAGAGAGCCAAGGGGAGGAGCAGCGTCGTCCGTACACCGTTACTCAGGTGGACTACGCTACCGTCTTCAATGGTCAAGGTAAGCGATGCGAGTAGCTTTGCCATGTAAATAAGTCGAACGAGAGAGGGTTGTACGAGCAAGTCCGAAATTGCTTTCGATCCCCTCTGCACGTATACGTGTGTACTCTCTCCCCCTTACTTTCTATCTCTCTCTCTCTCTCTGCCTTTCGCTCTTCTCTCCCCCTTTCCTCTTGCTATCGCCTACTCTTTTTATCGACTTCGTCGTGAACGCCGTCGTACCAACGTCAGGGAGGTTTATTTATCGTAGGGTTGACCACATTCGGCAGCCGGAGGTAAATGAAGAATTTGATTGAGAGAGAACTGATTGTGCGGGCGTTTGATTGCGCCCGAGAGCTTTCTTCGGGTTTTGTCGCAATTTTCGAGGGGAAAGAACGTCAAGATATATAGAGACCCCAATGCAGATGAAAATCGCTTTGCGAGAGGTACAACATCACAGAGGATGACACTAAAACTCCGACGTGGTGGTTTCTGTCATCGACGATCGAGTCTCGTGAACGTTTTTAGAATCAATGAGTGTGAATAAACATTCATGCGTTTCCTCGCGGAATAAATTATAGTGTTATTTACGTAAGCAAAATAGGAATGGACATTCTTCTTTTTCTTTTTTTTTTTTTTTTTTTGTTTTAAGAAATGACACAATCGTCGCTATAACGGATTTGTAAAGGAAAATAACTGACGTTTTAATAGTGCGTAGGTTAAAATAAAACTTTTTAAACGATAAGGAATCATATAAAAATGTCAATACTACTGTTTATTTTTACTGATTCGAAAAACAGATTCAAGAACAGTTAAAAATTATTACTGTACATAGCTGTATAAAATAATTCAATACTTCCACTTGATGTAGTATATGATTCAACAAAATTTGTTTTTGATTTGTAGTACGAAAAATTCGATCCTGAACACGAAAATCCACATATTAGCTATAAATATTGAAAGTAAATATTCCCGTTTGAAAAGTGTATCTTCACTTTGCTAGTTGGAAACTGTAGAAAATAGTGAAAATAGAAAATCAATTTCCACTTTACTTACGTTCTTCAGCATTTTTACTCTTGACTTTTAAAGTTATGATGTTCAAAATTCTTTTTGAGCTCAACTATAAATTTAAACGGCTTCGCTCTCGCTCTACAATAGATTGCTATTAAAATAGAAAAGAAAAAGTGATGGTACAAATATTAGACACCTACATTTATTAAAAACAAATTTAACTTTTAATTTTGTCTCTCCTCGTCATTAACGTTAGAAATTGGCGTAAGCAACAACCCTTGGCCTCCCTAAAATAGCGCCTAACACCTTCCTTAAAACAAAATTTAAACTTCAAAGAGCTCATCAAACTTTCTAATCAAAGTTGTAATTTCGACAGAATCAAGTGTAACACCACAACGGGTTATACCGTCTAATCCAACGCTGACGAACAATCTTCAGCACCAATACGAAGTGACGGAATCGAACGAGGTTAATTCTCTCCAGCCAACTTATTTTGCGCCAGAATTTGACCCAACACAGTATGCTTCTTCCATTATTCACGAACAACAGGTTTGTAAAATTGCAATTCTAATATGAAACTATATATTTTTCGAACGCATGCATTTCTCCTGAAATTTGTGTGCAGTATGATGAAAAACAAATCACGGTGCCGTTATAGCACGTGTGCGCAGAGTGGCCTGAATACTTACTTCTAACTCTTAAAATGAAAATTATTCAAACAAAAGTACAGTGTTAAGGAATAATGAAAAGATGTTCAGCTCTTCCTTTTATAAAATGCTATTACATTTTTCATATAACAGTTTTTTTATTGACTATTTAAATGTTTAAAAATAGGGTTTTTACACAATAATAAAGATAACGCAAGTTCGAGAAATATCATTCAAATTTTAGCTATGAAAATAAATGGAAACCAACCATTGAAACTTCGGCTAACAAAGAGAAAAAGCTCTATATGCTAAAACGCTATGGCGTGTGACAATGACGTTAAATGGAATTACACGTGCATCCTAAATTTGACAGAACATTATATATTTTGATTGCATTTTTGGGTAAACAAAAGACAATATGAAATGATAACACTGAAACTAACTTTATATTCTAAAGTAGATATTTTCTATATTATAAGCAAAAAGAACATAAATACTTCATCAAAGCTTAGTTTAATACACTTAATATAAAGTATATCATTAATTTCATATGACACTATTATAATCATCTATAAACCGAATAGTCAGAGTTAATTTTATTGGAATTATAAACAAGAACTCTAAAACAAGCTCGGAAGTTTTCCATTCTGAATGAGCGACGCGTAAATTCTGACGCGAGAGATATTGTGTATGTTTGAAGCATACTCCTATACGTTATCCGTTATATGCGCAATCAGTGTCCAAATAACACTTGATGGTCCAATAGGCCATTGGAGATATCGAGTCGAATTCAACGAATTTATCGTATTTATGAGGATAAAGAAACGTATATTTAATACATCCTTAGTTATTTGTTATTGTTAAAGTTGTGGAAATTATTTCTATTATCAATAAACCATAGAATAATGTTGATTTAATTAACAACATAAATATTGTCAACGATTCAAACCTCAACGAGCAATAAAGTCAATATTTCGCAGTTACAGCTTATACGTTAACACCAACAAAGAAAAATGTTTGCTCGTCAATCTCCATCGACCATTGTCAGCGGCAACTGCGGCGCTCCTAAACAAATCAAATTTCAAATCAGAATCACTCGCTCTTTCTCTCTTGTCCCATTCGCGTCACGAACTTTTTGCCTGTCGAAAGCCTGAAAATAGCGCAATACTTTCGTCGATCCAGAGTCAGCCCAGCCCCTACCAAAAAAAAGCAAGCAAAAGATGCGGGACACGCGCGTTATACGTGAGGGCCGTCCTCGCACGTCATAAAGGGGTGATATTTGTGATCGTCCGACGATCACGACCTTTCACCACCTCCTCCTCTTCCTCCTCCTCCCGCACACATCAGCGTAAAATATACCGCAGGCGATATATATACGAAGCAACGCGACGCGCGCGTCAGAATACCGCGGGCTAACGACGTTTGCTCAAGCAATCCATCATCTTTCACAGCAACAGCAACAACAGCAGCAGCAGCAGCAGCAGCTTGACGCCGGCAACGCGGCGACACTGCAAGCAAATCTGCACAGCTCGATGCACGTGGGCGCGTCAACCGGTGCAGGAATTAGCGTACAAGACCAGGTATCCGATCTTCACGTGGGCCAGCCTGGGGCTGTACCACCAGTGTCCGCAGCTAAGCTCTATGAAGTCCTAAATGCTTTCCCACAAAAGCTGTCTGAACAGTACGCTCTTAACCAGCAGCCTCAGATGCAGCAGCATTTATTGCAGCAGCAGTTGTCGCAAATTCTTCAGCAGCAAGAGGACCAGACAAAGGTGAGAATTGGACGCTTTTATAGATAGAGCTTGTGTTATGTATGCACGAGTCACTTTGGTAACTGTGGCAAAATTCAATTTTGTACAAAGCGTCGCGTGTGCGTCAAACACTTTTTCCACAATGTTATTATTGACCTCGAACAACTGAATTTACAGTTTTAATATACGAAAGTGGGAAAATTGGGTAACAAGCTCTTAGAAAAGTTCGACTCCATATTGCTCTGGAAAAAGCTCGCAAAAGTTGTTTATTGAAATTCTGTAAGGTGTTCCGAATATTTTTGAATAATATTATGAAATATGCTATTGAAAAATTATTTAAACTATACACACAGACACGTACGCACACATTTCGCGAATACAAAATACTTACGCTTAAATAAAAATATATTTCTGATCAAAACTTAAAAAAGACTTTTGAAATCTAAGATGCGCTTCTTCAAAATTTGTTTATTTTCAATTAATCTGCAGATATTACTTACTATAGGCAGGTTTTTCTCCTAGAACGTTTGTAGTAAATGTCAGTTCGGACTGAAATTATGAGAAATTGAAAATATTCAATACCTAACATGAAACGGGAATTAAGAAAGAAACTGATTATATTTTCACTTCACTGTGTACCACTTGAACCTATTGAAAATTTTCAAGCGATTCCAAGAACATTATTTAAACTCTCACAGAAAGCTTGAAAGAGTAATCCTCTTATATATTTTCTAGAATTTTTTCCAATATTTATCCAACGATTTTTAATTAAAATTAGAATATCGCTTTTCAATTCATTTTATTAATATGAATAACTGAAATATAATCCATATACAAATGTACCATAATAAGAAATACGTCACCTTTGCTAATGAAGAAATACAATACCATAAAATAATAAAAATTGTTTATCCAAGCATGTTGAAATAACTTTGTACGTGCAAATTCAATTTCGCTTTCGTATACTAATTAAATGGTTGTCTCAGAGATATTCCAGTTTAGTCTAATTATAGAACATGTATCGCTTGAAAAGTTTTCGAATTAAATTGTATCGTGAATTATTAGCAAAAAGTTTATCAAGTATAGACATCAAGTTGTCAATAAATTAAGTAGAATACGTGATGCTCGATCCTATACGTTGCCCGCATTATTCGCAAACCGTACATATTCGTAAAATTAAATATAACTAGCAAAATATGAAACTAGTAACTGCAACAACAACAATGGAAATTGAAAAAAAAGCAGCAAAATTTCACGGAAGCACTTTCGAAAGGAATTTTTATCTTACGCTACATTATTCAATTTGAGCACGGGGCAATTAAGGCGAACCGTTGTGTTCCTCTTCTTCTTTTCAAGGCCTCATTCTCTCAGCCGACGCTCCACTCGTTCAATTACGACGAGCAGGCTAATAAGCAAAAACAGCAGCAGAGCATATTCGTCGATCAGAATTACGCCTCAGGACGAGTGACTGCTGATTATAGTCTCGCGCCTGAGACGCCGGACGTTGGGCACGACGTTGCTGACGCTAGTGAGCAGCAGGAGAACAATATTGAATTCGAGAATCCCGTTGGTCAGGTCAGGCCCACTACGTATTTCACCAAGGTATGATGATTCAAAGTTATATATATACACATCGCGCGTGTGTAATTAATCGCGATGTAGGTGCGCGAAGAAGAAAGTCCTGCGGAATAAATTTTATATATATATATATATATATATATATATGCTTCGCGTTATATGTGTGTTTACGTAAAAACGGGTTTTATTTCTATACAACGATGCCGCCGGTCTTTTTGACCTATTTATAGTGAAACGGACATGTTCAATTGCAGTTCTGGAAAAACTAGTAGATAACCAGTTTCTGGTCTAGAAAGACCTGCGCGGCTTTTTACTTGTGTATATATATAGGTATATGCAACTTAACAGTTAGCTTATACGAGTCGCATCTTTTAATGGCGTTATGCGTGCATTATATTTATTCGGCTTAAGTCATTAACCGCTACTGATTCATGGAAATGACTACAATAATTTATCGAGTGGCTTTAAAAATTCTACTAATATTTTATGTATATAATATTAATGTATGTTTGATTATTATTTTAAACAATTAAATCCGATATAAATGTTTGAAAATATAAATTAAAGTATGCTTTTGACGTATTAAGAATAATTTCAAAAATTATGGAAAAATATTCATTATGATTGTTACAAATTATTGAATAGATTGAACATTAAATCGTCTACTTAAAATACTCTTTCACTTGAATTGAAAAGGGATGTAAAATTGTACAGTAAATTCTTGTATATTAATAAAACAATATTTGCATCGTTCATTTCAAATAAAATTTAAACCAAATATTAAAAACACACTAAGAGAAATAGTATATAAATAACTTTTATATTATCAATTTCGTGGTATATTACAAACACTCGTATATTTGTTTTTCCATTAAACCGAACGATCCGTACAATAAAACCCCGCAAGTATACATGAAATAAACAAATACCGAACGACGCCCTAAAAGCAGCACCTTTTCTCCATCTCTCTGTTTAATTAAAGCTCGGCGACGACGCGAACGTCGCCTCGACATTCTACACGACACTACCGAACCGCGAGGCCGCGGAAAAGCTGGCTGCACTCGCGGCCGCAGGCAACGTCAATAGCCAACTGATCGGCCAACTCCGCAAACAGCAACAAGAACAACAGCAGCAGCAGCAACAGCAACAATCACAGAGTCAGCCGCAGTCCGACCAGCCAATGCCAGCAAACCACAAAGACGGTAGCGAACAAAGCGAACGGCAACGACAGCAGCTTGAGCATCGACAGAAACTGTTCCATCGCCGGCAGAAGATCCGGGAACAGGAGCTGGCACGACGCGAGGAGGTATATATATATACACATATACATAAAGTTCTGCTATATATTTTTCACGTGAAATTTATCGGTTGTCGGGAGAATTGATTAAAGTGTCGCTGCCCGCCGCGAGCAAGGCCTTCTTTTTAATCCGAGGGACGACGACGGGACGCGCACACGCTTGCCGCGCGACAGTATTTAGGCTGCGGGGGTAATTGAAGTTTAACGGCTATAAGTATTACCGGGGCTTAAGCGATTTACGGCGGGTGAGGCTGTGTCCTGTTGTGATGGAAAGTTCGTACATAGAATTTCAGATTAATAAAATTCTCTCGAATATCGTAATTTATAGTATTTTTTAACAGGTTTATATATATATATATATATATCTATAAATATAAATATTTTTTAAAGCGATGTAACAGAAGTAATAGCTTTTTATAATTTATAGTTATAGTGTGTGTATATATATAGTTGTCGTCACGGCAAAATTATTGTTTACGAAGAAATTTTATATTACTTCGCAAGGTTTTCTGTTTCTCAAGTATACAGCGAGTATACGTTTATTTAAAGAACAACATGTTTTATTAAGTTTTCATCGCGTAATTGAAAATTGTTTTTATAGATAAACTAGAATTGACAAAATATTTATGAAATTAATTAATAATATTCTAGGAAGAAGAAAAATACAAACAACAGAGTCAAGAAGAAGACAAGCGACGCCCATTGAGAATATTTGTACCGGAAAATGCGGAGAAACAAAAAGAAGCCGTTGAAGAGGATTACGAGTACGAGAACGACGATGCTGACGTATCTCGTGGGCACGAACCATCCTCGGAAGACTCGGAATTCGGATCGCGGATCGTTTCGAAAACTGGATAGTGATCTTTTTAAAGTTTCCAATTAGTTAGATATGTTTTTATTCAATTCAGATTTTTTCCCATTTCGATGGAAATCTTCGAAGTTTTAGAACAATCGCGATTGTAATCAATCATTATTTAAAGATATTTTATTTGACTGAATACTCGTGCAAATTTTGTAATTTATCAAAGTCGAACTGAATTAGCATTGAAGTAAGCAAAACGCTCAAGGGCGAGACTATCGTAATCTTGAATTCTTTTTAAAATTCAAAAAGAATCAAGAAAAAGTAGATATAAAAATATTATTGACTGAGAATGGTGTCTATATAGAGTATTTGGCTAGTACAAAATAACGTCAAATACGCTTATTTAAAATAACTTTCTCTATACTAATGTAAAAATTTCAACATTATTTCATATGTGTAATCATCTCCATATCATATGCGAATGTTTCATCACATATTCCTTCAATTTATTTATTTATTTATTTCTTAGTAAATTTTTTATAATATAACTTTTCTTGTCTTTATTTTATTCCTCTATCCATTTTTAATAATAAACTTATGCAATTTATATACACTGCACTTAAATTGAATATAATTTCTATGAAGTTAGTAAATTGTTTAAATAAAAATATATAATGATTTAATATACTTTAAATTATCGTTAAACATATGTTTTACGACAATAATGGGTAATAATTAAACAGTCTTTTACCATCAGAAAAAATTTTAATTTTTTATTTGTATATAACATGTGTCAAAACTTGATGTATAGAGTATATTATAACAATGAGTAAATTTGAATGTTAATAACCCCTGAAAAGATAATAATGACTTTTAAAAAAAATTTTAAGCAATTGAAATATCAGCAATTGAAAAAATTTAAGTAATAAGCAACAAAAAATATAAATTAAAAAAGTATTTGGTAAATTTTAAAGTCACTGTACAAAAAAACGCATGTTTATTAGTCTACAAAGTATTGATAGAATCTTTATCGACTGTATAATCTTGTGTAAAATAAGTGGCAATTTCTTTAAAATGATGGTGTTGGAAAAATGTTAAATATTTCTGTAAGGAGGAACATCTATTAAATAAGCGCGCATGATAGCTTTATTTATATAATTAAAATATGTAAAAGATCATTTCATATATATTTATATATTTGCAAAAGAACACACTATTATTATAATTTACAAATCATAACTACGAGACGTTAAATAAATTAACTTAAAAACCATTAATTTTTATATGTATATTTTTTATCGGATTAAATTTAGTCGGACTATAATTAATATTCGTATAATAAAAATTTTATTTTTCATTTTTTCAGATAAGCGATTCTTAAGTATTTGGTTGTTTATTATAGAATTATCTATCAGTGATCTGATACATTTCTCTAAGCGAGAATAATCTTGTCTATAAAAGAATACTGTCAAGATTAAGTATTGAGTATAGTTAATAATTTATCATTATTTCTTAGGACTTTACAATAGATGTTCTTCCTTTTTTCTTTTTTTGTATCAAAAATTGCCGAAATGCTTTTATTACTTTATACCGTCGACATAACGAATTTTAATTTATTTACAGAAAATAACCTTTGTATAGCGCACTTTACTAAGAACGATCCATAAACCAAGGACTGCCATCATTGGTAAATCGTTTTGTAAGAATTTCACATCCTGTTTCATTAACTAAAAGCGTATGTTCGAACTGTGCCGACCATAAACCGTCAGATGTGACAGCGGTCCAGTTATCGGGCCACATTACATCTCGCCATGTGCCCTGTGAAATCATGGGTTCAATAGTAAAGCAATGTCCTGGTTTCATCACTCCCACAGCTTTATTTTCTACAAAGTAAAGAAAATAGTTAAAGTTTTTCCATTGCTGAATCTTAATTTTATTTTTATAACTATTGATATCTCAGTTTTATTTTTATAAAAAAATATACAGATGTAATTATCACCTTTTTGTTTTAAAAATAGAATTAAAGAAATAGTATACATAATAATGCAGACTTACTGGCATAATGTGGAATATTAGGAGCTGTGTGGAAGAGACGATGTATTCCATGACCACAATAGCTCCGTACAACACTGAAACCATTTGTTTGAGCATGCTTCTGAATCACATTACCAATTTCTCTATATTTTTCTCCAGGTTTCACAATTTCTATGGCTTTTGAAAGGCACTCGTGAGTCACCTCAACAAGTCTTTTTATTTCTGGTTTAATATTCCCAACAAGGAAGGTCTCATTAAGATCTCCATGAAAACCATTATGGTAAACAGTTATATCAACTGTAAATTAAAGATTTAACTTCCATTATAATTATGAACAATTACATACAAATGGTAAAAAAACATTAATTTTATATATTTTAAAGAGACATACCATTACAAATGTCACCATCCTCCAAAGGTCTATTGTCAGGAATTCCATGACAAATCACTTCATTTACCGAAGTGCAACAACTTGCCGGAAACTGATAATAGTTCAATGGTGAAGGGTAGCAATCCCTCTCCAGGCAAGCTTCATGAACAATCCTATCAATTTCGGCAGTTGTTACTCCCACTCCACATACTTTTGCAGCTTCATCCAAAACTTCCCTTCCAAGCTAATAAAATAAATTTATTAATGCTTTGTTTTTGATTATTTTTATTAACAAAGTAACTTTTGGATCAATAAGATTAAAGTATGTTACCTTACAGGCTACTCGCATACCCTCTATTTCCTCATCATCCAATACTTTAATTTGAGCAGAGCCTCTAACTGCTTGTTCGCTCAGTGGGAGTCCTTGAGGATGCGCAGCATAATCAGGTCTGCCAATAGAGTCTGGAACTTTTCGAATAAGTTCCCTTAGTGCTGGACGTAATTTTCCAGTGAACTTGTAATATGGCCAAGGATTGTACTGTGCAGATTCATTTTTATTATCTCCCTCTGTAACAGCAACAACACAGCTCTTAAAGTTTCTTTGAAAATCATTAAATCTCTTCTAAGATAAATAAATACATTAAAAAATGTATTCAATATTACTATTACTTAATCTCAAGCACAAGACAGTTCAATGACTCTGATAAGAAAGTGATTTAAAAATACATATAAACAGTCTAATAATAATCTATATATATATATATATGAGCCGAGAGACAGCAGAGTACATAGCAAGTGTATGAATATAAACGAAATTAAAACCCACGTGCAAGCTGATGGAGTACTTTGTGGGTCTTCCAACTGCTCTTGAAGCAATCCTGCAATTTGGAAAACGGTTAAAAGAGTTCATTCGTTGATTCCACATAGAATCAAAAGTCAAATTATGAGACGAGTCGAAGGCGGGCCAAGAGTTCGAAAGAAGAAGAGGTTAGGGGCCTCACCTGGGTACAGAAATAGGAACCCTTTATTCCGATTTTCAGGCAGGTCGGGCACTGCAGGGTCGCCGGGACTTTGCAGCCGGGAGTCTCACAAGGATTTGGCGTTTGCGGCATTGTCCTTGGCGTACTTTTAGGGAAAAATTCAATTTACCAGAGCCGACTATGATATAGGCAACGAATTCAGATATCAGCGAGCAAGACTTGCAGAACAGAGATTGAATGCTCCTTTCTATATAGTCCCTCTATATGCTATTCAGCTCCAGTTTCTCTCTCAGATGTCGATTGTCGGAAGAAGAAAGAAAATAACTTTATCAACGGCATTTCGGAAGAAAAGGTTTGACTGTCGGTACTAGATGGAGCTACCCGGTACCGAGCGGGCTCACTACAGTAAAGTACAGTATCCGTACCAGTCCGTACATCATTTATCGGCTTTCGCAACTATATACTTCACTCATAATGTATATAGATAAATCGTAAAATAAGTAAATTAACGAAATTAGTAAATGAAAATTGCTACTAAAAGGATATGATAAGGAGAGTAGAAGATTAATCTAGAAATGATCTCATAAATAAAATGTAGCATATGTCTTTAATACATCTAACACAATTTTAATTCATATATTTCTGTTTATCTAAATAATTATATGAGTATCGCTTACATAATTATAGTTTTAATAATAATTGTATATAAGGTGACATTTAATCACTGCTATACTACAATTATAATTTTGTTATTTTATTTACAAAAATGTTCACTTTAATGATAACCGTATTATACGTTTATATGTCAAAAATGTCAAAATGAAAAATTTTTTAATTCTCGTCGAAATGGATCCTTTTTCAGAGCGTCACGGATATGGAACCTTTTTTGGTTATTTACAAATATTGCAGTTATACTGTTAGTTTTATTTTTTCTCTATATTCCAAAGCATAATCAAATGAACAATTTTCCTAGAATATAAAAATTAAAAAAAAAAAATTTAAAAACCATTTTTTATACCATTAAAAACTTATTAAAAAAGCGAGTTGCATTCTTGCAAAATAAGACATAAATAAACAACAAAATAATTTATTTTCTGACTATTAAAAATATGAAAGTTTAAAATAAGTTTCAAAACTTATGGTCCCAAAGAGGGGACATAGACGAAGACTCTTTCTCAACCGTTAACTTTAATAATTTATATCACGAGAATAGTTTTAAATATAAATAATCTAATTATTGCAAATAATTATTTCTTCTCGCCTTGTTTGGAAACGAACTATTTTAGTTATTAAATCCGTACTAATTATTGGTAATTACTTGACAATAATACTCAACTAATTCATCAAATAACTCAAATAATAAATAATTAACTCGAGTTCATCATTATACAGTTAACATTTTTTTAAGCCTTTAAGGTGACTTTAGATTTATTATTATTTTAAGCTTTCTTTCACATGCGCAGAGCTATGACTATATTCAAATACATGTCCACCAGGCAGATTTCCGGCTAAATTATCGGATAAACCGAAGAGATGACATTGAGATGAGAAATGAAAAATGTTACTAACGTTAATGATTTATTGACTCTTTGACTTATTTACTAAAGTTTGTATCTTTTTCAGAAACTTACGGCAATGAGAATCGTCAGATCTACTCTAACTCGAAAATAGAGACATCGCAGCTTGAGACCACTCTAGTTCTCCAAAATTCTGTTCTTAAATTATTATTATTCTGCCTTAACAATTTTGTGAAATTACAGTTTACCCTTAAATCAGAAGCTGAAATAAATAATTCTAATGTTCCTGATGGGACTCTGGAACATTCGAATTCTTGGTCATCAAAAAATTTAATAAAGTATTATAAGAAAGTCCTTCGTTTTCCTTGAATGTACTACTAAACTGTTCTATTTCCTCAATAGGATTTTCGGAGTATGATAATTCTTGATGCATCCCGGGAGCTTTGATATAGACTGCAAGTTTAATAGAATTTAGATGTGAGGTACATGTGAAAATGTCAGGACTAATGAGCACATCTCTCCTTGCAGAGCAGATGTGGGTTGACTGCAAATCAATTCAAGGTATCCGTGTAATTGTTGGTTTGAATGCAAAAATTCTGCGCATGCACGCATGTATTCGACTATCTGAAACACTTGTCACTAGTTATATCTTCAGAGGTTCCTATAAAATAGATGAGAAAGAGAGTCACTATTCTAGTAGTTTGTACAGAAATTGAACGTTTATCATTCAAATTTCAGTGTGTGGATCTCTGCAATATCCGTTCAATATTAAACATTTAGCATCACATTTACTTCATGTTTACTAAAAGGAACAATCATAAATATTTTTAGAAAAATCATAAATAAAAGCATTCTTCGCGTTAGAAGAGAGATATGCAAATATTTTTCATCGAATAATCTTCAAATTATTATTTGTATTATTTGTACAATCAATATTTTTGTTACAGCTTGTTATCCTTTATTTAATCAAGCTTTAAAAGTTATAGATTATCTCTTGAAACTCACATTTAATCTCTTTCGTCAAACTTATAAATGTTCAAAGTTATAGAACGGTACAAACATGTTATAACAGATTCAGAAAGAGACTTTTATTTAAATAACTTTTTATTTAACTAAAAGTTAAATTAAACTAAATTCTCCAAGATTATACCGTATTATTAACCTTCTTCTGTAAAATTAGAAAACAAGTGAAAGTTATAGCACTCCTACATGGTAGATACATGCGGTTACGAAGATTTTAGAAATTACTTCACCTAATATTTCATAAAAAGTAATGAATTTCTTTATAATATTTTCATTGACAGCTAGATAATAATTTATATTTACATAACACCCCGTAGTAATAGAAAATCGACGTTTAATATAACAAAACATCTTATGATTTAAAAAAATGATAATAAAATAATGGCATCCAAGAAAGTTAACCCAAACAACTTTATTTTAGCTCTCTTCAACATAGTTTACACATGCAACAACTGCTACACATGTTGTTTTCACTTAAACCATTTAAAAACAAAAATGTAGTAGTTGACCTTTAACGCGAACAAATAAAGATAATCCAGTAAACAGCTCGTGACACATACACGCACAGCCATCGGGTCATCAAAGCTAGTTAATGAGAAGGACAGAAGCAGCACAGGAAAAAGGGAAGAAGGAGCGGCGAATTCAGTAGCACTAAAATAGACATTCTATACAGCATACACATTATACACACATACAGCCGGTGCTCAACGCAGAGCTCACGCGCGGTCCGTTCGCAGGCATCCGTGATTTCGATTTGCGCGCACATGTGCGCTACCGCAGCGCACAAACAAGCCTCGCCGTTCATCTTCTTCTTCATCGTCGTCGTCGTCTTCTTCTTCCTCAGCAATTCGAGGAATAAGACTCGCTCTCATGTTTTTGCCGCACATATAACGCGCACACGAGAGGGGGAAAGAGAAAGAGAAAAAAGAAGATGCGCAGGCTTGTGTATCTCGTTTTTGCTGAGCGCGCACGCGTGCACTAGAGCCGCGTGTCCATGCACCATAAAGAGCGATAAGGATGGACGTAGAGCTATGCGTGTGAGGGGGATAGAAAGGGAGAGCGCTTGTTAGACGCTAAATTTAAACGGAGTCTCCGTCCCAATTGGTCTGCTATGCGGTATAATTATCGTACGGGCATTTCGGTTGGATATAAATAAATCGCGGTTGAGGAGGTTGATTACCTGGCAGGATAATCATATCGTGTTGCACGAAAATGAGCTTCTCACGTGTGATCTTGAGATCAGTGAATGAGATAATGAGAAAATATTTCGGCACTTTTTCAGGCTGCTTATTGTTTTGGTCGAATCGTCAAATAATCAATGATAAAATGTTGTATAGCTAAACAAAATTTAACAATATCGCGTTAAATTTTGACACATCAATACATGAATAATATAACAATAAACCATTTTTATGAGAGATTTTTCATAATTTAAATCTTTTTGTTGTGTTGTATATAAATAACATAAAATTGGATAAATTTATAAATACATTTGATTTCTTCATGTTTGAATTTAAAACATTTTATTGTCGTAAGTCATTGAAATGTATTGTTTTCGTTGAAAAGCGGAGCCGTTAATACAAATAGACTCGTAATATAGAATATCAATATAATATCAACTGACGCGATATTCTGTGCAAACTTTCCCAGTTATATAGTCAGATTTTTTCCAATAGTTGTAGTACGTGTCTATGAGCTCATAAATGCGTATAATAGAACTGTAATGTCTACTGGTAGTTATTACTGTTACCCAGCGATAAATTATCAAGTGTTCATTTTCAACTTTGTTCATATAAAAATTGCTTTGTAACTTTTTTTTTATTAGCTCCGTTAAAGATGGACGAGAAAGATAAATGAGTTGTATGAAGTGGGAATTTATCTGAGAAATATTCTCAACAAATTCTCGACAGTTTTTACTACTTCAATGACTTTTCAAGAGATCGATAAATGTTCATAACTACACTTTATTACAAACATTACTAGTGGACATATAACAAAACCATATGAAAGTATTGGAATATTGAAAAAATGTTCTTTTGCTGTTATGATGTAGTTGTTGTGTTAACTCGATTACTTTCTATGGTATATAATTATATATTAAAGATATTCCTGCTATTTTTTTTTATAAGACTATCATAATAAGATACCATCAAATTTTAATTTCATCATTTGTAAGACATTAGGATATAATTATTATAATATTGACTATATTTCTTTTTTCTAAATATAAATAATACTGATATAATAATCGAAAAGTACGCTAATATTTATTGAATCTAAATTACAAGATCAGTTGTTCTTTTTTTTAGGTTCATATGGTATTTTTTCTACACAGATGCAGAACATAAGAAATTACTTCAGGGTTTAAGCGACGGGTTTTGTAGATTCCACTTTTTAAATTTTTTATGGCGAAAATAAACTAGGAATTCAATACATCCTTTCACGTATTTTTCTATGCATTTTTTCGTCACATATTTTGTTACTACTATTTTTGAACATACCGTATACGAAGTAAAAGCGCCAAAATAAAAGATTTTATTGCACCTATTTCACGTATTGTGTAAATTGCAAATATTGTGATAACTTTATGAGAAATTTAAAAATTGATATGCTTTTAAAAATCCGCATAAGATTTTTTCTTCACTTACAAAAATAATTATACTACCACAATTTTGACAAGTACGTAGTTGAGGTAGAATTGGAGTCTAAAAAAGTAAAATGTAGCTTTTTGAAAACAGTATACAGTAAATTTGCAACGTACACAAGTAGTACATGCATTTTTGCTTTAAATTGACATTCAAAAAATGTTTTATAAATGCGAAACAAATGGTTTTACATCAATGTGTATTTACTTTCTAGTACATCTTGGAAAAATACTAATTATTAACAAAATAACCGTATAATAATGTAGATATTATATGAAATCGTCCTAAAAACTCTATCCCAACTAAGCATCAAAATTTTCCGGCCTGTTTATTTAATAGCAAAGAAAAACCTCAAGAAAATTTTCTTGAAAATTACGAAGAACTGCGAAGACATGTGGAAATGCGGAAAGGAATTCCGCCACGCTGGCAGAAACATCATTATCATTCGTGGATAATTAAGGGTCAAGTCGAGTGTTAAAACCACGACTACTGCCATCCTGCCAGTGCACACTGAATCAGCAGTCAGTGAAAAGGAACATTTCATTTCGCTCGTGCGAGCAAGAGTAAAACAGTAGCAATAGTAACAGCAGCGGCAGCAGCCGCGCATAAGAGGCGGGAATCATTAATTAAATTTTTAGCCTTTCGCGCGACTGTATATGTGTGTGTGTGTGTGTGTGTTGGAGGCTGCATGAGTACTCGGGAGTGTGCGGCATACCCGAGAGGACCGACGGTTTGCGGGAAAGCAAACGGCCGAGAACAGAAGTCATTAGGAGCACACAAACGAGTAATTAATCAGAGTTAACGGCGTACCGCCCTTTCCGCGACTTCTCCCGCACACTTTTTGTGGGTGAATCAGTGTGTGTGTATGTAAACATGTGTATGTGTCAGTGGGTGTGCATGGCATGTAGCATTGATATTTTTGAGAAAATGTTACTTTTGAATTTCCTAGCTGTCACGTCACCGTCATGGAGATGCAGTGTATCACTATTTTGGATATGAGAAAATCTCCTGTTTACAGTCCTTTCAATTCATAATTTCTATATCCCAATGTTACGTAAAAAATGTTTCATAATTGAATTCAACCAACTGAGTTTTATAACATTTTCTTGACTGATGTTAGTTTTCAATGATACGCCAAAAATTCATTTGTCATCTTACTTTATGTTGAAGGAGCACAATGAAATACTCGAAAAGTATAGCAAAAATACTCTTTTACTTCCATTTGACACTCAAAAAACAATTTTATACAATTTTAGCATCATTTTTTAACGTGGATATACTATTATCATAATATATTTAATAAAAATAACAAATCAAGTCAATTAAATTTTGTAGACATGTTATAATATTTCATTGAAGTTAATAGGCGATCGGTAACCAATAGTGGTAAAAAATAATGAGTGATTTACTCAACAACAGAATTAGTGTTAAAGAAACCATAAAAAAAATACAAATTTATCTTAATCAACCTCTTATACTGCTAATTTAATACCATAAAAATATAACCCTTTTTAATGTACCATCGAAAATCCTTAATTAGGCATTCAAAAATATACTGTCAAAATTAAGCGTAAAACATACTTCACCGGTTATGATCCGCAGAGCTGCTATAAATGTACTAAAGTCTTTAATTACCACCAAAGCTTCATACGAAACGGAAAGAAATTTCTTGAAAAAATTACTATACTATTTCGTAAAACAGTAACGACTGAAAATTCAAAGAAGTTATTAGAATTTCTGGAAAATTTTGCTAGAAATATACAAAAACTTACTATACTTGTTTGTATAATTTTCTAATAAATTGTAAGATTTTGGAATTTTTTCATTTTTACAGTCCGCTACTGTTTTACGAATTAGTATAATAAATTTTTCAATACTTTTACTAAAAATATATTTCTGCAATGTTTAACACTACAGAACGTCCTCAAAAAAGAAATTTGACTGATTTCTCACCGTGAATTAAAAAACAAAATAAAAATAATGAGCTATTAATAGATAAATAAATCCAAGCTTGCCTTAAGCAATAAAATACTTCTTTATGAAAGTGTACAAAAGCCTATCTGGACGTATGGCATTCAATTATGGGGATCTGTATCAGATTCGAACATAAATACCATCGAAAGGTATCAAGCGAAAACGCTGAGAAGTATGGTCAATGCACCTTGGTTTATCCCAAATGAACTAATAAACAAAGACTTAAACATAAAA
>JAYJLV010034063.1:0-27067 GCA_036873485.1 Torymus texanus | reverse complement strand
ACGCAACATGGGGATAAAGAGGACCACCCCAGAGCACATGTTTGCCACCTTCGCCTTCGGCTCGGGTGGCAATTTACTGGACTGGCCAACTCTTTATCTCCCTTGTTGTGTAATATACTATTTCGCACTTGTATCGAAAATAACTATTTTGAAAAATTATGACTTTTTAAAAATGAATGTTTTTAACAAAATATCGAAATAAAATGTTTTTGAAAATTACAACATTTATTTCAAGAATATGAAATTAAATTTGTTCTTAAAATAAAAATAAAAGAAAAAGTTATATAGATTTAATTGCAATTTTAAGATGTAGAAAAAGTGAATAGAAGTTGAGATAATTTGAATTTGAGTATCACAAAAATAACAGAGTTTGAGAAATAGAGTTCTTTCTTTCATTTAAATAATAATGAAAAGAAGAAAAAAGGCAAAGTAATTGTAAATTTTGACTCTGTCACCTTCTACTGTTATAAGCTAAAAATGTTATGTATATTGACGATTTTTTTATTAGTATAGATGCAATAAAGTGTAATTGAAAAGTAGAAATTTAAAGATATTTTTTTTTGTTATATAAAAATATATTAGTAATATAATTTATTTTAATTTATTCTTACAAAATAATAATGGAATAATATATAATGTTTGAGGAAGCTAAGTGACAATGTATTGGCAGCGGTTTTTTATTTTGTATCTGCAATAAATTCCTTATTTTTATATAAAATCTTGATCCGCATGTAGAAACCATGAAAAACCCTGATATAACCCCAAACCATCATCTATCTCTGTATATATTTATTCATCATAAAAAACTGGTATACAAATCCAGAAAATCTTCGAATTATTGTGAATTGACGTCGAGTAACCTTTGTAAACGCTTCAGGTTTGTTTTGTTATACCTAAACACGTGGTCCTTTCTTGTGTAGTATACCTGACTCCTTTTCCAGATCCTCTCGCTGAATAGGTACTGATTGTCTCTAAATATCTGAATCTGAACAAATAGTATTTAAGTTTCTCCATACGTGCCATATACTTGCATTAAAACGAGATTCATCTCAAACGTGATAACGTACATACTTTTCCACATAAAACTCTTGCAGAGAAGTTATTTTCTAAGCACTTATATTTTTTTTAATAAACACTTATTATCTTGTTAAGAAAACTGTAAGTACTTTTTCTTTATATATGAATTTATATAATGACGTTAATCACGGAAATCGAATGTCTTCCCCAAGGCACGTAAATATAAGTTTAATAAACTTGTATGTCTGAATATAAATATTTTATAAGTTTATTTGAAAACTCTGGAGTATAACGGTGTTGTGAACTTATTATTTTTACATGATGACAGTTCCAGATTTTTGGATTTTTACATGAAGACAGTTCCAATATTCTGCAGTATGTTTAATTATTTTAGTCGTCATAGTAAGATTAGTCACATCGAATTTTCAATAACTTGCCCGTATTCTCGTACGAAGTTTCATCGAAATTGATATCTATCATACAAACTTTGAAACTGAAATCATGGACTGGAGATAAATTTACTTAAATTTAAATTTAAATATATTTTAGTTTACCGGAGACTCGTGTCATATGCCTTTATAATTATTGACGACCTTCAAATATTCGGATAATTCTAAACAGTTCTCAAGATATTATTTTTACCCTTACAAAATAGCACTCACTAGGAGAACGATCTTTTGCTCGGGAATAAATTTGGTCCAAGAATACCAGAGCTACAAATACTATTTACAAAATCATTTTTATATATAATAAGTTTAAATATCATTAAATATATAAAAAAACTTAATACCAAGATTTGAAAAATTCTAAATTCCATTTTTTCTTATTTTGCCTTATTATATTACGATTGGAAATTTTTATATTTGATAATTTCGGGTAATGGGAAATGAGTCTTTGCTATAAGACTCATCAATCTATCCTTAAATTTTAGATAAACTCTCGTAGATTATTTAAAACATGTTTTTATTTCAATTAATTCTCTTGAGCTTGATCCAGGGAAAACACACTGTTCACCTCATGACCCACCAAACCGGAGTATTACTATTTTTCCTCTTTTCCTTAAAAAAAAAAAAAAAAAACAAACAAACAAAAAACAAAAAAGATACTTAACAAGAACACCGCGAAATCTCCGCTCATCCTACGACAAAAAAACGTACCGGATATACGCGCGCAGTCGCGCGATTGTTAATCCCACCGACTCGCCTTTCGTACGCATATATATACATATGCACCATGTCACAATGTGAATGCGCGGATGGATCCATCGGCGAACACCGGTTTACGCGCGCGCGCGCTTCTGTAAATAAACCATTTCATTGGGCACAAAGATATATATATATATATACACACACACACACATACACACACACACACACACACACACACACACACACGCTATACAGCAGTATAGTTGCAGCAGCAGCAGACGTATACGCACGATTTGAACGCGTGTGCGTGTCGTTTATGCATAAATTCGAGGAGTGCGCTAGATCGTTCCCGTTCGATTGCCGATTCGGATTATCTCGAATATCGATTAGTTTGGCCTGGTTCTTTTGTCACCACCTGCGCCCGAGTTGCTTGCTCGTTGGGCCATGCAGGTTTTTGGCTTTTATGCGTTGCTCTCTCCCTTCGACTCTCTCTTTGATTGATGAAATTGGTATGTTATTTTTTATAAAGAAATTTTATTTTAACTATACTATTTGAATAAAATTGTGGTGCGAGCTTTAACAAAATTTTGTCAATTTTGGGTGGCTACATTTAGTTTTAATTAAATTTTTCTTTAATAGAGAATTTTAGAATTGGAAAGATCTAAACGTCAAGAACAAAAAATCATTTTGTATGGAAATTTTATGGGATTTTATCATTTGTTATGCTAGCAGAGAATAAATGAAGGGGTATTAGTCCTACATTACCAAATCATTAACAGCAAGTGAATTTATTGCCTGCGTATAGGTAAATGTGGGCCATATATATCGCCACGGCGCCGGAGGCAAACTTCCGGCGGATTCATCACCCATATATACATCGTTATATTGCGCATATATGAAAAGTATGACCCATGTCTTGCCCATACTATTGGCAATATATTGGCTACATGAATTTTATTTTGGACGGATATTTTTTCATTTATACTTACTATATTTTTATATGATCAGTGGCTACAACCATTGCAATAGTAAAGTATAAATACCGCGTGCACGTTAATAAAATCGTGAACTTTTGGAGTACAGCTATCATGAAATTTATTTATATATGTCGCAGATATAGAATATAGTCTCCATGTTAGTGTCTCCAATCAATACGTGCGGTCTCTATGGTACAGTACCCTTCGAACTTTTATAAATACAACCTGAGACAATGTGTTAAACATTTCAACTTGATACCAATAATGTAAATTAGCACCGTCCGGTAAATGGATTTTGTACCTGGACTTTGAAAGTCAATTTTCAGTACCTAAAAATAAAACACATTACTTACAATGTTGTCAAACGGATATATTTTTTTTTGACACATGCGAAATCGAATCTCATAAGTACTCTATTTTATTTTTTATTGACAGCTACGTTGCAATTATTTATGACACGAAAATGAACAAGAAAAATGATAAAATTACAAATAAAAAGCTTCAGAAGCTTTGTTTCATTAACCTTTAAATAACGGGAAAGCCAGTATACTGGCTCAATCTGTGATCGTCACTTCACCCATAACTATTTAGCGATATTAGATACCATTTTTATGCCTTTCTTAGCGAGATCAAAGATCCTAAATCCCCGTCCTCTAAAGGTTAATAAACATTAATTTTACGAAATTACAAGCCATTAAAATTTTGTTTCATGGAGGGCATTTACTCACTTTGTAAGTATATAGTAAAATTTATTTTCAAACGTCAACTTTTAGGAAGTTTTGCTTGGTTTACAGATAAACCTGTAAATAAATGATATTATTCATTCTATAACATCCTTCTATAAACAAATCAGTCGAATGAAAGCTTAAAAGTCATGCATACATAATATTTTTTCTTGATACTTGTATTCATAGTTGACAATGTCAACATTTTAATCGTCCACAGAGACACCTACATTGCTTTTAACTTAAAAATATTTAAATGCGCAACCATCAAAGCGTCGTTTATATACATCCATTCTTCATCAGCGCGCGTTATTTATATTTCATAACGTTCTCGAGATCTTCATTTCAATATTCATGAAACACCCCCTTTTCGGCCAGAAATGCGCGCGCGTGTGCGAGAGAGAGTGAGAGAGAGTGAAAGAGAGAGAGAGAGAGAGAAAAAGAGTGAGAGAGATCGTTTTGCCGGTGCATTACGCAAGCGAAACGAGGATACGGCTTTTCATATCGTTTTTTTGTGTGTGTGTGTGTGCATATATACAGAGGAATAGAGACGAGCGACGCCCTTAATGGAGTGAAAATCAACACTCCTATTTGTAGCTTTTGACGACGAAAAGCGACACTCGCATTGTGTGTATATATATGTGCCATAAGCGCAATGTTGCGCACGAATGTCGAAGTGGGTCAAAAGTCTCGTCTGATCACTGTAAAAGCTCGCGAGCCCGCGTGCGTGTTCGTGCTCGCGAAAAGATCTCTCCTTTCGCGTGGCGCTTCACCCCTTTCAATCCCCCCCTCTTCCTTCCCGTTCCTTTTGCCTCGGGTTCAATATGTCACATTTTACGACTCGTCGTCATTTTATATATCTCGCGCTAGCATTCGTTTTTTTTTCTATTTTTCATCGTCCCGCTAATGTCGGGCGTTTTCCTTTGTACCGTATATTTTTCGCGAAAGATGATGCGTAGTGATGGCCTTTTTATAGACACCGGCCTTTGCTCCTAATTCCGACCTGTTTAACAAAGTTGTCGGTATAAGCGTGTGGGCGTCGAATGTAGAACTCAAAATAACGGGAAATCTATCTTAAAATTTTATACATTTAATTTTATTTAATTTTTACAGTAGCCGAATAAGTTAATTAAATTAGAAGTTACTAGTGGAGCACTAATTTCATAAAACGATTCTATCAAATAAATCACTTTCCAGTTGTTTGTAGAATAGCAAACGAATTTTATCAAGTATTCACAATGAAAATTCCGTTAAAGAAAACTGTCTTATTCTATTTTTATTTCCATAATACTATATTAAATAGCTAGATAAAAAAATTTCCAAGTAAAAATTCAGTCACTAAAAATTCCATCACATGTTTGTATAAAGACATAAATATAGAGGCACAATAGTATATATTAAATCTTGAATTCCCATGTTAATATTTTACTTTTTCAGCATTTCCAATTTAAGTAGTCCTCGTTGTCACAATACACACACTCGTCGAATTTTCAGCCACTCGCGGTATTAAAAAATAAGTCGCAGACCCAAAGTTGCAGTGATTTAAACGCAATATTCCACCGTACTTGTACATACGCCCCACGACATATCGTTCTCCCATTTTCCGTCGTCTCCCCGTTTTCAACAACCCCGTCGGCCCTTTGTATGTCGATTATTTTTTTTTCTTCCTCCCACCCCATCTCCATCTCAATTTTACCTCCCGCACGCGAACTGTACTTCCGGCTCGCAGTACTACGCGCTCACGCACGCAGAATCGTCACTCGACTTTTTACGCTACGAAAAATCTCTTTTTCCATCGTCTCATTTTGCCCTTGCTATATATACGTATATGTATATGTTACACGCATACGTATAATATAATACACATATATACGTATACTGCGAGTGCGTCGTTTTCGCGACTGAAAAATATACGCGCGGGGCTTATATATACGAGCGAGCATAAGGAATGGGAAAGGGAAAAAAGCACTGTTACCTTTACGACTGAATAAGTGCATAATTATGCGCAAAGCTGTTTTTAAAAAGAGGATATAACGACGTTATATTTACGACAGGAGAGAAAGAGGGAGAGAAAAGCAGCGAGTTGTTTGCCTTTCCAGAGCTCTTTTTTCAACGGATCATTGAAAGCATTATTTTCTCGACCGTGTATATGTGCGCACCTGTGACTGTGTGCATTATCGCTGGGCTACTTTTACATAAAGCCACTCGCGAATTAGCTGGTATTTTCGACACTTTAAAGAGCGCCGAGTTTTGTATATATATATATACGTATGAGATTGGGCGTTATTGCGTGAAATTGTATATTAACTTCATGGAATCGAAAGGAAATGTATGTACGGAATAAATCGGAAAATCCGAATTTTCGCTTGGAAAATTATGTATAACAATAATCCAAAATATACTGCCGTTATGCATGAACGAAAAATTATTCTGTGTGTTTTATTATTTATTTAAAAATCCTTTGAATACAGGAGACCTTTTTGTATAAAGAATTATTATTATTTTATATAAAAAACATTATTTTATAACAAGTAACGCTATTGTTTCAAATAAAAGTAGTAATAAAAATGAATATGAAAGAAAACTATGGTTAATTCATTGCGTGAATGCATTGTAGATTTTTGTCATTTTACATATTTCGTCTTGAAAAATGAAATTTTTTGGCTTTAACAATGTCCATGAAACTTTTTCTATACTCTGTGTAAATATGTTTGAAAACATATTTTTCTTTTGTGTTTTTCATTTTGCGAATCACACAATAGAATGGAATACCACTATCATATATATAACATTTCCTCATTGTACGAGGATTTATATTAATTTATTTTCCAAGTGTTTTAATAATAATCGTTCTCATTTTTACAATAAAAAACGATAAATCCTACATCCCACGCTCTTCTAACCTTCTACCTCGAAAAAAACCGAATATCAAAGGTCCAAACTCTTGGCAGGAACGGAAGTCCACTGCAGCTCGCAATTAAGCCCCGTAATTGCACCTTCGATTCCTCCAAAAGCGAGAAAACTCCCAGTGGATGGGGGGTGGAAAAAAAAAGAAGCAAGCAAGAGCAGTCGAATGAGGCAGATTACCGCAAGCTCAGCTCCCGCGCGTGTCTTTATTCCCGGGTATCATTCAAAGCCTGCACCATACCTTGTTCAACTTCTACCTATACGTATATATATACGTATGTCGGTTCGAATTGTAATTACGAGATCGCGCGCACGCGCAGAGGCGCAATGCACAAAGTCGAGCCTTAATTATTGCTCCGAAAGCCAGGCTACATACGGAAGCCGACTCGCTATTGCCTTTGTATGTCGCGTGCAGCTTGTTCCTTGGAGCACAGTATACGCTTTGTCGTATTTCTCAAAGCTCCGAGATTTCCGAGTGCCACATACACACACATATATATATATACACACACACACGAATACGTTTTTACAATGAAGGGCGGAAAAATCATGCGTTATAGCTCGCGTGATTTGCTGAAAATCGTGGTCTTTGCTTTTATTTCACGGCGTTTCTTTGAGCGCGAGTTCGCGGTTCGCCGACGCTTGATTCGGTGCCGATTTGAACGCGAGAAACGAGTGAGGTGAGGAAAGTAGATGGTATATATAGTGCAGTGCGCCGCTGGAATTTTCTTTGAATGGGTAACGAGTTCGTGGTTTCTCGCGTAAGAGAGAAGACTTTTAGCGCGTGACAGAAGGTGTGCACCTTTGCAATTTGGCGTGGGATAGACAACATGTGTCGGGATGAATTTTAGGTTACATTCGGTTAAGCGGATTTTCGGGATACGACGTTTCTTGGTGGAAGTTTTATTATTGAAAAATGTGTTTAAATTTTCTGTCATATGGATTATTTTGTTGTTATAGTGCGAGCAAAAATGATAACAATAGTAATGAGTTTAATTTCTCATGGCTTTTAATAATTATTTATATAAACATTATGTTTACAATTATATTATCCTGCTAACTTTTTCTTAAGATATATCTCATTTACGTTTGAGAAAATACGTCTATTTAATTCATTTGATTCATTCCTCATACTCTTTACTAATGCAATTATTTTTTAATTTGCTTTCTTATTATATACCACATACAGATAATAATAATTTTCTTAAGATCAAAAGAAATTCATCAATAATAAATACATTCGGTAAAAATTTTACTAAACATAAAGCAAATAAAGCTACTTTGATGATTTATTAATTGACCATTTATTAAATGGAATTATCTATATATAATTGCTCTTTCCGAGTTTCTTTCAGAGGCATTACTGCGTTCCTATTCCAAATCTTATACTACACATTTCTCTACAGTCCTATAACAAACTCTCAATCCTTTCGCGCAAATTAAAGATCCCGCACAAAAGTTCCAATATACTTTGGCACCTCAACCTCACTCTCTCTCTTACACACATACCGACCACCAGCCCGAGTCATTATTTCTCTACGCCAGCCAGCGTGCACCGCGACTCAAACGTCCATACTCCTTGCAAGGTCTTTGATTCGTGGCGTTTCTCTCCTTTTTTCTCTTTCTCTCTCTCTAGAAATATCTCCAATTTCTATAATGGATCGTTATTTCATCGGGACGGGGCCGCGTATACTTTGAAGAATTACATCAACCGAAATGATCAAAAGTTTCACACTCACGCGCGCGTCAGGTGTAACGAAGCTAGTATAGCAGCAGTAATAGCAACGTATACACGTCGGCGCCTTTGGCCCTGTTTCCGCGTCCGCAATTTAGCTTTACCCACCCTCTGTGGCGCCATTAGTCTTTTCACCAGAACGCGCGCAGGCGTTTATTGCCCTCGTTGACGCGCGTGGGTGGAAGCACAACGGAGCAGATGGAAAAAACCTTAACGGTTATATCGGGCCAGTTGTCGGACCTCCTGTGCGAGAAGGGCTACTGCACGAGGATATGTTGTCGTCGGCGTGTATGTACGTGTATAGAAATATACACCGGGGAGAGGTGCGAAGCGCTTCTGCGCGTCTATTGTGCCGGCCGGTGAGCTTTATGTCAAAGGGGGGGAATTGAAATAGTGGTTGTGTTGGTTGCACGGTTGGTGACGCGTATCTGTTTTTGTGTGTGTATATATATAGATTCGTTAAAAGTTCATCGAGCGAGTAATAGTGGCGGTTTTGGGGTAATTTTCGCCGGTTTATATTGAGTATCTTTCTATTTTTATGTTTATGTTTATACGTTGTATCCAATTGTCGTTTTATTTTCGAAGCTATTTTTCATTGCACCACATATGGTTGTATACACGAAACAGGAACGTTTGTATGAAATGAAATCGAAGCTATATAAAATGACTATATTCTCATGAAATTTTATAGTTTATTTTAATGCTGAAGATCGTCTAACGTTAAACTATACTGTTCCACATTTTTCTTATTACATCATCAGATACCGCAGACAATTAAAATTTAATTCTACAACATTTCGGTATATACGCAGCATTTTCCCTCGTACGATTAAACTTGTAGTAATCGCGCACGCATTCTTCAAAAACCATCGTGCAAATCACCTGCCTACGCATCGCAGTTCTCTCAATTTTTGTCATCCCGAATAGCCACATAAAAACTAAAAACTGTAGGCGTACAACACGCATATATATATATATATTTTTTTTTTCCAGTGGTAGTACTGCAAAGCCAAGAAAAGAGAGAGAGAGAGAGAGCGCGAGCTCGTAACACGCAGCAAAGCCCCAACTGATATCTTGAGCCGCGGGTTAATCCAGCGCCTAGATTACTCCTCATTGCTCTTACTCCCTTCCTTTTGCCCCACTCTTCTTCTCTTTCTCTCTCCGCGCACAGGCTGAGAAGAGGGTCGAGTTAGAGATTGCACGGAGCGCACCGAAAAGGAGCTTGCGCGCGCGCGACCCGACCGTAAAGAATCCCGCGAAATATACGCGGAACGGATGTACTGAGTGTGCGAGCCTGAGAGAAGGAAAAAGAAGAGGCGACTTTTATATACATATACAGAGAAGAGAGAAAGGAAAAAGCGCGCTAGATGAAAAAGTTTCGTGGCGCGCGGAGAGGAGAGGAAGAGCAGAGTGAAATCAAAGATGGAGAGAAAAGGTTGCGCTAGAAGAAGAGAGAGAGAGAGAGAGAAAGGGTACAAGGATTTGCTTCTTTTACCTGCGGAGGAGAGAAAGAGAGATTTAAACCTTTGCGTCTTAAATTGCTCCAAATGATTTGGGATTTCTCGCTGTGGTATTTCAGAAATGAGGGGACTGTAGATTGTGAAATCGATGAGAAATTATTATTATTATATTATTTGTGAATAAATAGTTATTTCAAGTAAATATAGTAATCAACCATGCGGTTATTATTTTTTATTTATCTTTTTCTTTTAATTAAAGATGAAACAATGTAACATATTTTTATCAAGTAATTAATTCTCGCTCAATCTTCATCTTGCGCTTATCATAATTATTTGCATTTCGCATATATAATATTAAAATATTAAATCACAATATACTACACTGTTTACATTTAATTAATTTAACGTTTATATTTACATAATTTCGGATGATAATTCATTTATCAGAGGCTAATTGCTTACGTTAACAATTATAAAAAATAAAATATAATTTAAAATCATGCATAAGGTTAACAAAAAAAAATAAATAAATAAAAACAAACAAATAAAAAATATATAATTCCACAGAAATAGAATTAAATTCTTAACATCGACATTTCGGCATGTCAACGGCTGCGTGTGTGTATTATATACCTGCGAAGCGTTACAGCCACGCAAGAGCCTGATATGCCAGAGGATGGGTCATGGGACACATATGTGAGAAAGATGTCCGCTTATATACAGAGGATGAACGTTGTAGCGCGTGAGCGACAGAAAGACGAAGACGTAGAGGATGAGGAAAGAGAAAGCGTAAGTATATAAACCGAAAGAACGGTCGGCGGGGGTGTACGCTTAGAGTCTACGCGTGACCCAACTTTAGTTTCGAAGTGATCGATACAGAGTTCGGAGTTAAAAGTATAAAGCAAAGATATTTCAATTCGTTTCTATATATATATAGTTTGTTGTTAAGGTATCTGCACGCACGTTGTTGTTAAAGAATTGTACGACGCACAGTGAACTCGGTAAGTGGCATCGCGAACACATAGCACATTTTTTTCTGCATATCCAGCAATCCCAACTGCAACCCATATCGATGCCAAAAACGACCAAACGAAACGACTACATATATATATGTACTCGCACGCGGCCGGATAACACAACTTCTCCAATCAGCAATTCTCTCTCATCGTTCCGCTGTCTTTTTTCGTCGCTCTCGCTCTCTCTCTCTCTTATACACTTCCCATCGATGCTGCGTCTCTCTCTCTCTCTCTCTCTCTCTCTTCGTCTGGTAATCCGCGCCGCTCTCGAGATTGTTTCTCCTGTGCTGGGGTCAAGGATGGTTCAAGCGCGAGGGAGGCGCGCGCGCTCGCGTACCGAAAGTTCATTCGCAATCGCGCGGGAGGAAGGAAGCCCGCCGGCGATTCTCCTTCCGCCCCGGGATTATTAAGCGCTAATCCAGCGAAATTACCGGATCGTGGATCGGAGTTTATCTTGGCGTTTTTCCTGTTCGAGAAGAGAGAGAGAGAGAGAGAGAGAGAGAGAAGAGCGAGTATATAGTCGTTGTTTCGCGTGAGAGCTGTCTCGACAGTTTTCAGGTTGGGAAAAGTCGTACGGGCTGCCGCGACGAAAATAATCTCCCCACTGTGAAGAGCAGAAGGTTCGAGAAAACACAGGAAGCGTCGTGACGCTGTGTTATATATAAGAATATCGATAACGATGATGTTAAAAGAGATGTTAAATTCATTTAGCTTAGCAAACTTTTACCGGTCGACTGGTGATTTTTTTTTTATGTATGAGAGGAAATATAAAAATATTAAAATTTGAAATGTCATTTTTTTAGTATTGGCAATAGAATACAGGAGATGAGATTTCTAGAATTCTGCAAGCGTGAATATATTGTAAATGAAAATTCGTGTAATTCAAATGTTCGATGTGGTATATACAGAGGATATTTTCGAAACTATGAATTTCAAATATTTTCAGTTACGTGGTATCAGCAGGAATTGGAATTGGCAACTTTTTTCGAAATCCACTGGAATTTTACGCAGATCTATTAAATTTTGTTATATTCGTTCGTTAAAAGTTTGACTGCGTGAAAAATAATTGCCAATTAATCATAGTTATTATCTTTCTATATACCGTTCAGATTTGAAACTAAAATTAACATTATTACTATATCCATCAATAATTATTTATAAAAAACGTTCTATAATGATGAAAAATATAGTTTGTTTTAATATTGTCTATAGTGTCACGGACGAGCCTCCGCCGCGTATTCCGTATACGTGAAAGGCGAGAGTGCAGATTCAGCATTGTAAGAGTGTCACTCGCGATGCGCTTCTAAAACGCATCCGACATTAGCTCGGTTAGTAGAGCACCGGTCTTTGGATCGCGGCTCCGCCGTGTGTTCGAGTCCCAGTCATCGCATATTTTTTCACGCCTTATTCTTTATTTTCGGCCGCACGTTACAATAGAAACATGTGTTACGCATGTAAGTATAGATTTTGAGAATGAATTATGTTCACATCCGTGCGTGTGTGTGTGTGTGTGTGTGTGTGCGTGTGTGTGTGTGTGTGTGTGTGTGTGTGTGTGTGTGTATGTGTGTGAACGATATATCATCTATTATTTTGCGATCGACTCTTAATTAAGCAAAATATTGAATGAAAAAAGTGGAGATATATTATGATTATTCCGAGAAAATGGATTTATAGTGTTTTCCTTTTGCTCATTCAAGAATAGGAGTTCACCTTTTTTTTCTATTCTGATTATAAACGATAGAGAACTATTTAAAAGTACAAAAAATGGCCTAAAATATATTTTGCAAAAATTTGTCTCTTATTAATGTATAATAGTTTACTTCTGTCAATCTTTAAGGTCTAGAATTTGTCACTTATATTTTATTTTTTCTTCCCGTTATTCCCAGAAGTCACAAAAATTCTTTCGGAATAGCTAAAAAAAACAATGTTGGTTACGTAAGATGAATTTCAAAACCTCGTCATCCACAGTAGTAATTTTTGATTAACAATTTTTAATAATATACGTATTAAATTTCGCGGGTACAGAATATTATATGGTTTTATTTTATTACTTTACAAACTGTGACGTTCAAAAGTTAATTTTCAATATTACACGTTTATTACGTACGATATAACTAACTATATGTAAGTTGAGACACGGTGAAGAAGTTAACTTCATTTGGTCCAAGAAAGACCGACAAATCAAACCCCAATTTAATAATAAAGGTTTAGCAATAAATTTATCTATTCTTAATATATATTTTAAAAACTGTACACGCATGATCATTAAAAAAAGCACCTATACAGCCTAGAATTTCAAATAATAACTCAGTCAAGCGCCACGCTTCACTCAGACATCGTTTCAAGACCGTACGTTTTTCTCCTTATCCACCTTGCGCGCCGACATATTCATCTTCCTCATTCCGGCCGGATAATATTTCCGGGATTATCGTCTATGTACTCCAGCGGTTGCATGATAAAAGCGCCTGTCCTCGCTCTCGGCCTGTATATATAACGCCAGCATTGCTCATCTGCGCGCGAGCGCCGAGCTCCAGATTAAATACGACAATGTCCGTGCAAATCGATTCATAATCGAATTTTTGCGAGCTTTCAGCGTTCATCGCCCTGCGGCATTATAACGATTTCGTGTTTTTTCCTTCGAAAAATGTATATATGTTGCGGGTATGAGGTATTACGCTGGAGTGCTATTCGCATTGGGAGATACGATTATTATTATTGATGTTTTAAGTATTGCAGCGTTCACTTTGCTTTCGAGTGGAATTGGAATCTTTGATGTAGCAATGCAATGGAATCGACTGCTTTAATAAAGAGTACAGATTGTGAAGTTAAATGATCAAGTAGATAATCACTGAAATAGTAACGTATATAAATTTGATGTTGAATATTGAGTGATCATTGCATTAAACTTGTCTAAGTAATTATAATTAGCTAACTGTTAGAAATTTACATCGTTTCTAGGATTCAATTAAAATTATAAACTTTCTGTACGAAAGTCAATAACATAGTTGTTTGAAAGTTAATAGTCCTTACTATTGTAAAAATAAAAGTCAATTAGTACATAAAGTATGAATGTTCTGGCGAAGGTATATTGATACTAGCACTAATTGATTTTTATGTTTACCACAAACAGTTCAGCTACAGACTTTTCCACGAAAAGCTCATAACTTTAAATTGATTACTGGAAACGATAGCGATGTTTATCTAATAATTAAAGATAATCATTCCAAATACGATAAGATAAGCATCTTCACTGATTAAGATGTCGATAATAAATGGAGATTGGTACTCATCAATTTACGTGCGAGAAAAACATTTTATTTCATTAACGGTCTTCACTTGTCTAATAACATCGATATACCTCCCACGAATTTTGTTAACATCATTATTATTACCATCCTCATTACCTATCGCTCGTCAACCTCAGCAGGAACTATAACAACTGAACTCGCGCGGAAATTCAAACAATTCATGCGCGTGCGTACGCGTGAGCGCTCAGTATATACGCAACAATTATTCAAGAAGAGCTCGAGCTTCGAGCCTTGATAGTTGATTTTAGAAACGGGAGGATAAAGATTAGCGGGCCGAAATGTACTCGTGCAATATTTACCCTGCGTAATGAAACTGTACTCTCACTAAACATCAATAATTGCCTACCAGCCGCCAACTCTTCCTCCCCTCACTTCATTTCTATATACGTGTGTGTTCACGCTGCTTTATACATAAACTAAAACCTAATTTCAAACTCGTATGCACATCTCCGCCGATAGCGAGGTTGCGTACGGTGCATATACAAACTGCTAACATCGGAAAACACTTTCCGGATTCAATGCTTGCGTGTTGCGTTGTTAACGGTATGCAATCATAATAAGTCGAAGGGATTTGGACTTGAATTATGTTTTCATAAACACTCGTCCGTTATTTTCTGTTTAATTGTGAAGATAACTTTGGAATTTTTAAATTTCGTATGAAAAGGTAGGATGTAAAGGAATATTACGCAACTAAAATATACTTTTCACGTGTGCTTTATATAGTGTACAAATATATAGTTATTTTATCACTCGTAAAGACTGTTGTAAATTTTTTTTCTTTTTATAAAGCATAAAAACCTTTTACTGAATTTCATACTATAATTATAAAAATATAGCTCATTGTAATATTATATAAAGTCATACCTTCATCTTCAGATTAACTTCTTCACATATTTCAAGTATTTCTCACTAAGCCCCTTTCTTCTATATATATATATATTATAACAACCAGTCGAAATCACATTTTTCTCAAATTCCTTCTCTCAAATTTCCATCACAAAACATTTTCTCCCACGCTTTACGTGTATTATCCTACGGAAGCTCTAAAAATCATGAACAAACTTAAACCCCTCTCATATAGCTAGCTTGATCTCTGCCTCTATACGGCCTAGCACACAATAACGAGAGCGCGTAGCGCATGCGCTCATAGCTAATATATCTCCATAGTTGCGAGTACGAGGCAAAGATTTCAAACCACAAATATGATGTAAAAAAGTCAAGCGCATACTCGTTCCCATAAGCTTCGCGATAATGTGAACGCGATATACCTATCGCATACAGGTATATATATATATATATATATACACACACACACACACGCTTGCAGTAGCACGCACCGGAAGAAGCGCAAAACGTTCGCGACCCAGTTTCGCGACTTCCGCGAAAGGAAGGATTACGTGGATTTAATCGCGTGCGAAACTTCGACAGGCGCGCGTGCACATAGGATAATGAAGAGGAGATTATAGTGTGTGTGGTGTGTGTGCGTACGTATACGCATACGCGCTTTTTCCGAAATTACGTGCGATTTCAAAATGCGCGAGTATTATGGACCTTGCGTTGTATAAGGTAATAAGTGATTTTGCATGGGGATTTGCGCGCTGCTATAGCAGATGTATACGGTGTACTGCGATATAAGTTTCCTCTAATGTGGTCGTAAAAACGACGAAAAACAATGAAAATCTTAAGAATTTCGTGAATTTTGAAAAAAATGCTCATTTTTGTCATTTTTTTTGAAATTTTTAAATCAATGTAACTTTGCACAGAATTGACCGATTTTAACCATCTTTAGCTTAAATTCGTCGTTTAGACCACTTTAGGGAAAACTTTCCATACAATTCCACATATACGTGATTTTCAAAAGAGTTCAAATGTCAACACGTGTATGAGAGTTAGTCGATAACCGATTAGATAGTTAGTTGATTATGTTATTGATGTGGGATTAACTTCATTTAAAACTTATCACTCGAAAAAATGTGGTTAGTTTTAAATAACAGTGTCAGAATTTGTGTCCATATGTGCAGTGTGCATAATGTCAGTTAAAATATTTTCGAAAAATTTTATCAGTTACATTTATTATTTGAATGATAAAAGCGGTTTTCGCATAAAATCTTACATGGTATGGTTCAAATTATCAGTTTGTCTTATGATCAACTGTAAATGCAAAAACGTAATTTAAAAGCCAAACATAAGATGCTTTAAGTACATATCTTCGGTATAGAAGAACATGTCATTTCAAAATTGCTTTGGAAAAGAGGCCATTTGAAATTTGCGTTGAAAAAGATGCTATATGAAATGAAAAGTAAGAAATGCCATTTCAGAAATTTTATTTTGAAGTGGCATTTGTAAAAATTTGTTGTATCTTAATTTTTTTTTCGATAATAAATAGGTCAAATCGTGTATAATTTACGGGGATTTCAGGCATGTTGCATTTGAATCTGCTTTTATATATAACAAAAAAAGAATAGAATCTGGAATAGTAATTGAAATTATGAAAATATATTTTTATTTATGAATAAATTATTAATTACTTAATTAATAATACTATTTCGTGTCAACAATAATTAACTTAACGAAAATATTCACTAATTATTAATATTGACACTTGCAACGTGTATAACGATTGAGTTTCACAAATCTATTGATTAATTTTTGTATGGATATCGGCAAAAAGTCACAGAAAATGCTATATTTACGACTACATTAATTTGTACAATAGCTTGAATGTACATACTATTGTTAACAAAATAATCTTCACAAAGGTAAGTCGATGGAAAATTTAATTAACACTAAACATATGTGTTGTATAAAGAGTGCTTTATTTAACCTTTTCACAGCCGGCATGACGCCATATGGCGTCATTCCATGATCGGCCCAGATATACTATTACTTAAGAAACATTTATATGGAAAATTTCGAGAAAATTACACTTTTTCAGTAGGAAAAATGCCGGCTGTCAGAACGTTAAGGATGAAAAAATTCATTAACTTTTGAACTAAAAATTCTTTCGAAACCGAAAAATGATCAATACAATGCCCAGTATCTTAAGATTTGTGAGACATGTTCTTCAATTTATTCGCTTATAGTCGCAAAAGGCTGTAATGTAATTATTAAAAATAGCTCAAGCCTGAAAAAATAGCTATGAGAAAGAATAATAATAATTATTATTACCAGTAAGTTTACAGAGTACTTACATTCATACATGCAACACCCTGTACCCTCAAAGGTAAACGAGTTACTTGTACGAGGGACTGGATTAACTTATAACTAAAAAAATACAGAATACTTATAACTATATTTAAAACTAAAATACATAATATGCATATTGTAGTAAAGATAAATTATTAAAAAACGATATGAAAACAATTATTTAAATAAACATTTTCTGTACCTATAATAAGCTCAATTTATTATCGAAAAAAAATCAAGATACAACAAAATTTTACAGGCAAGAAAATGCCATTTTAGAAATTTTATTTTGAAATGTCATCTTTCTCAACGCAAGTTTCAAATGGCCTCTTTTCTAACGCAATTTTGAAGTGACATGTTCTTCCTCTATACCGACGATATACGTTTTCTTTTATTTTAAAAATTAAAGTACATATACCGATGTGAGTTACATTCGTGGAACGGCACCGAATGAAGAACGTGGAGAAAGCGAAAGAGACAGATAGAGAAGAGATAGATTAGAATGAGGGAGGGAGGAAAGAGATTAGAACTAGGGAAAGAGGTAAGTGAGAGAGAGAGCGAGAGGGGGGGGGAGAGGCGGGAAAAGAAAAAGAAAGAAGCAAAGAGAAAAGAAGAGAAATAGAGAGAGAGAGAGAGGGAGAGAGAGGGAGAGAGAGAGAGAGGGAGAGAGAGAGAGAGGAGGGAGCAGTAGAGTGGGGAAAGAATTTGATTACATAATCTTTCAACTGCTCTGCTCAGGTATAAGTTTTGTCGTCTCTTATCGCCATTTATCCCCTCTTACAACGCGTGGAAATACTTCGTCGGTATACATCGACTGACATCAGACATTTAGTAGCCGCGGTTCATTCAAGTATATCTTATCCGAGTATTTAGATTTTAATTTATTAACTGCAGGGGGGATTCGCAATTGTTATTTTAAAGTTTACACTTTTATTGTTTTGGTATCAAAATTGTGAGGATAACAAAATGTCTTCCAAAAGAAAAATGAAAATGAGGTAAATGAATAGTGATTAAACAAAGTAGTTCAAATGAATTGATATTGTTAACATAAATAGTAGTAAATAAAATAATAGTTTTCAATATTACAAATTAAGAAGATTAAAATTTTTCATGACGGTGTTTATGCATTTTATAAAATTTTTAAAAACAATAAATTTATTTTAAATATTAACATTTAAAATAAATATAGAATACAACTTAATAAACATAAATTTGTATCTTCAAAAATTTATTTAACTACCTCCACAATTCAATAGTATTCATGTTCATTATTGAAAAGATAAACTGTTTATTAAAGATTTGTTAATATATGTTTAAGATCTTTACCTAAAGTAAAAATTTATATGACATTAATTGAATTTTATTCGTGATTATTAATGATCCATATATCTATTTTGGTTTACTTTACATTTTCTGTAATTTTCAAATACTTTCTTTGTTTGTTTTTCTTATTTTTATACATATGTTTATATTTGGTTGAAATGTCAGATATGATAATAAATATATACTTATTAATTTCAGCGATAATTCCAAAATGAAGGTCCGAATGATACAGAGGAAACGTGCTACGTACAGTCAGGAGACTTTAAAGAAGGCTTTGGCCGAATTAAAAGAAGGTATTTCTATCAATAAGGTTAGCAGAGAGTATGCAATACCAAGATCAACTCTTCAAGCAAAAAAGTCCAATAGGTATCCAACCAGTAGACCTGGTCCAGATCCTGTATTAAACGAACAGGAAGAAGATAATATTGTAAAATGGGTTGATTACATGTGTAGCATTGGACGTCCAATTACGAGAGATCATCTGATCGATAGTGTAGCTTTGTATGTGAAGAAAATGGCAAAACCCAACCTTTTCGTCGATGGACGACCAGGTAGACATTGGCTCGAAGGCTTTTTTAGAAGGCATGACGGTATAAAACTAAAAATACGCAATCATAATGCGTCTGTTTCCAAACAGTCTATTACTTTAGAAAATTTGAGCATATGGTTTGAGATTGTAAACTGTAGTATACAGCAAGAGAATCTTGAAAATATTGATTCTTCAAGAGTATTCAATATTGGCGAAATAGTTGTTTCAGTGAATCTCACAAGTAAATCGAGTAAGGAAAATGTTACTGTGCTGGTATGTGGTAACGCTGATGGTCAGCTTGCTCCGACAATGGTCATTTTCGATTCTGCGATACACGGGGATATGGTTATAAATAAAATACCAGAAAAATTTATCTGCACATCTGAAAAAGCGTTAATGACTTCGGAGCTATTTTATGAATACATAGAAAAACACTTTTATCCATGGCTGCTTCAAAATAAGATCGAACCGACCGTCGTTTTATTTGTAGATGACCACGTTTCATACTTTACGCAAATGTTAAATGAATTATGTTGTGATAATAATATTGCCTTAGTTGCATTGCCTGCAAATACAACACATTTTATGCAACCTCTGGAGACCAAATTGTTACCTAGTTTAAGAAATTTTTTAGAGAAAAATTTAAATACTCCTTCAAATAAATTCAAATCGCCACACAACAGAGAATATTTTCTTCTTCTCTTACAAGAAGGTTTAAGTGCTTTGAATATGGATAAAGTATTGAAAATGTGTTTTGCAGAATGTGGATTGTATCCTTTAGCCAACAGAGGAATACAGTATCAAAAGATTTTTTCCAACGGCCGTTTTAGAAGACGAGTGAAAAGACGATGTAACTCTAAAGATGAAGAATCAGATGAGCAGCAATCATTATTACAATCTATAGAACAATTCATTGATCCGCCAAAATTAAAATCTTTTAGATCTTCTATAAATAATGATAGATGGAAAGGAGATATTAAAGATACCGCCCTTTTCTACTTGTGGAAGAACATTTTAACTAGCTCTCGACAAGGAAATGAAAATAAATTTCAAAATAATAACATAGAAAATGTAAGTTTTATAGTATTATCAAATATTTAAGAATGAAAATATTTCTAAAGTTGTACTTTTTGTGTATTGTTACAGGAATCAATGAATATATTAACATATGATAACTTCGATACTCGAGTTGTTGTTGTTGATCCAAATAAATTATTTCTAGACTCAGACTCTGAAACTAATTGAGAATTTTATCGAACTAAGATATCGTTTACATTACAAGTAAATATATAAAAAACTTGGATAGATTATTTGTATCTACGAAATATAAAATAATTATTTGTTTTTCAATTTCAGTAAGTACAGAATAGATGATGAATCTCAAGGCCATAATGTACAGTTTTAGGCAGATCAGTGAATATAAAGAAAATATCACCTTTTATACCTTCAAAGAAGATAAATGTATAATTTAAGGTAGTATAAGAAGGACCAAAGATATATTGAACAAAAGATAAAAACTTTTTTAATCTTATCAGTTTTAAGTCATATTAAGATATTTTAGGACTAGTTTTGTACGAAAAATTTATCATTTACCTATTTGTAAGAATACAAACTTATTATGTTATAAATATAGTTGAATTTATTATTCGTCATTTGTAAAATAAAATCATTAATTTTGTAATATCGATTTGTAACAAAGACCATAAAAAGTGCAATTATTTACACATATAAGTATTAAATTGTATAAAGGGTTTCTATTACACTGTTTTCACTAATTATAAGATACTATTTGTATATTAACAGATTAACATTACTTACAAATAAGTAATAACTAATGACTACTAATAAACTGCATATCATTTAGTTGATCTTAAAAAAATTTTAACTGATTAAATTGTGAAGATCTGTTTATAACGTATTGAAGCAATACACATTATATATAAATCTTATTCTTTGTTACTAAAGAAGAAAAAATATAATATTATGTAGTTTAAACTGCAACAATATAGATTTCCCATTTGAACGTTTAATAAACATGGATCAATGGATTTTAATTAACATTATATTTTCTTGAAAACATTTTATGTGTTTTTTTTTATCAAAAAAATAACACAATTGATGTAAACTTAAAGAGATTTCACTCCGCTCTTTATGAAAAGTAAAATACTCATTTTTATAGATATGAGTTCAATATATATGTATATATATCGTATAAATTGTAATTTTTTAATCTATTTTATCTGGTAATAAAAAAAGAAAATGTTGTCATTCAACATTTATTCATCTAATATTTGTAACAGAAATAACCATGAACTTTTGATCTTCACTTATAAAAAAGTATACAGACGTATTATTAATGTACTACTTACAGTAGAATTAACTCAATACAGGCATATAACAGATAACACTAATCAAATCTCGTATGTTATTAGCAACATGCTAATAATCTTTAATGATAACCATTTTTAATTCTGATAAACATTATTAACAATATTATTAAAGTATGAAACTATATGTAAGTCTATATACTAACTGCTTTAGATATAACCCACGCGTCTTATCTCGTCAATGAATTCTTAGAATTTCGACTGACAGCTGATAACAAAAGAAACTAACGAGTCATTGAACGAACGAACGTTCTTGCAGTATATATTTAAACAAAAAGTATTACACGAAAGATCCCTTATGACCTATTTCCATTTACACATGTTGAATGTACTTTGTCTCGCGCTCGTCTCTCGTTCAAGGATACTTGGGTGGCTTCTCCTGGAGGAAGATCTTGTCGTCGGGTGTCGCTCTACGCCCCCACGTCCTAATTCGCATGATCGTGAAAACGCCGACGCCGGCGCAGAGCAGAAGACTGATAATCACGGCCACGAGGAGGAAGGTGCTGATTCCACCCGAGGGCGCGCTGACGAGGATATTGTCGCTACCCTCGTGGTTGTCGCTGAAGCGGGCGAAACACGACCACTTGCCGATGTCATCGACAGGGTTGATGCCTATAATGAAATGGTTCATTGGTTAAACGTTTTTCGAAAAATTAATATTAAAATTATATCAATAAAAAAAAAAGTTTTATTAGATATGTTTTGATATAATGTTCATAACTACTGTATTATTAACTATAATACGTTTAATCTATAGGAGAATTTTCTACTCTTATATGGCTGTAGTATTTAAAATGATACGAAGTGTTATTGAATATCGCGACAGAAAAAGAGTATGAACAGTCTGTTAATGTTATTACAATTTTGTAACGCTTTCCATCAAAGCATTTAGGATTCGGAATGCTCTTTGACACAGTCTGAAGCACACACTCTGGCAGGAGTAATTTGTACCAAGCATTACAAATACCAGGCATAATTAATTGCGTTATCAGCCGACATCATCACGAAGTTCGCAATTCCCCGACGTATTAAACGGTTCATTTGACTCCTCATTCGTGCGAATCAGGGGCGTGCAGCCGCGACAAACAACCTAGGAAAATGAAATTCCGCGGCGAAAACTTCGTCTCTCCTTGAGCGAGTGAAGAAAAGGAACGGGAGAAGTACAGCCTCCCCAACGTCGAGTAGAAAAGTCGCGTGAGAAGGAAAGAAGGAGAGAGGAAGAAAGAGAGAGAGAGAGAGAGAGAGAGAAGCGGCAAACAATCCCGTCATCGCTGCCACGAGTCCCTGGACTTTCCGTCAAAAGATAAACGACGCGGAGCGACAGCCTCCGTCTTGCGCTCGGGACTGTTTTACTTTCTCGCTCGACTTTGTCTTTTCGTCGTCATGGCGTCGCGCGAGCTCTGTACGCGCCAGACAAGAATCGAATCTTTCGCCCCGAAAGAAATAGAGAGAGAGATGGAGGTATAGCAGCCAATTGGTTCGACGACTTTTTGCCGAAGAAAAATATTGCTTTAGGCGCCTTATTTTCTAAAGGGGGCGAGAAAGAAAGGAGAGACCTCGTCTTCCGCCATGCTGTATGTATGTATATATATCGAACGAGGGACAAATATTTGACGTCTTCGATTATTAAAAAAGTTCATGACGCTTGTTTTGCCGCGCTTACGATCTTGTTATATATAATACCTGACTTGATCTCTTTCATTTTTTCGGGTAAATTTCACTTTTCACGGATTATGTAAATATATGTACAGCTTTTAATTTGACAAAAAAAAAACTAGATGCATTTATATATATACACTTACCACGGATGGTAAGCTTGCAGTGGGTAGTGTCAGCCTGGGTGATGTAACGACCCTCTCGCACAACGTTGATACCTTGGCCGAGAGGAGTGACCCAACGGCAGGTTTCGATGACCTTGTCCGATTCGGGTAGTGGATGGCACATGAGGGTGGTATCTTTACCGCTTTCCTCGATGATCAGATTTTTCGATGCCATCAGGTGACTATCTGTAAACGATGAAAAATGTGAAGAAAATTATAGGTATACCTATATATAACCGATATATTATGAGCAAAGTTAACCTCATTCTATCATTATTTTAAATTTGATATTTCAATCGATTCAATATACTAGACATTTATTTTACAACATCCTTTTCTATTATACTTCACCATGAATCAATATACACGTGTATGCATCAACCAACAACCCATGCAACCTCAACGAGACACTCGGCAAATTCAACCCACGCGAAAGCGCCACACCTCAAGCTTCCCCGCAGAGAGGTATAGAAGCGGAGGTTAAGTGACAGAGAGCTTGTGCGAGCCTAGCTTCCCTCGTCCTCTTACCTATCGCTTAATTAATTTCGCGGCCTAGGAGGGCGTTCGCTCGCTCGCTCGCGCTTCTAATATACATGCATAATAACTCGGCGCTTCTGCTTCTCCTGCCGTCGTCGTCGTTCGCGTTACGCCGCTCCTTCTTCACCAGAGAACGCGAGAAGCGCCGAGTTTATTAAGTCCGCGCGGCGTAATGAATTGGGCCGGTAATACGCTCGACGATTCTATTTAATCCAATAAGCGACGTACGCGCGTATGTATATATGTATATATACATATATATATACCCATGCGTCCCGGATATTAGTTTAGCAATTAGAGCGTTCTTGCGTTGCGCACAGTCGAGTTCCGCACTTTACTTCTATATACGTGTAGCCGCTCTGTGTATAATGGGAACGAAAAAGCCGCGGTCGTTATACCTTTGCTCGCGAGTGCGTTGTCTATTCATTTCGGTTCTGTGTGTAGCCTGTTTATGGATGTAGTCGAGGCTTTTCCGAGCTATAGAGAGAGAGAGAGAGAGAACGTTGTATATCTTCGGAAATTGTGAATTATCAAGCAGGCGCGCGGAGGTAGCTCGAGAATTTCGTTTGATGGTTATACGCGAGGTTGGATATAAGTTATTTATGCTTGCGAGGTCTCTTTACTGATTTAGTTGCACGATTATGATAAACAAGTCAGTCGAATATTGATTATGAAGTTTGGTTTTTGTTCCCGTTTCGTTAAAATATAAAAATATGTAATCGCTTATTTGTCTCGGTATCTAAATTTTAAAGATTTTGGACAGTTTTAAATTAAGACAAGTTTCCGGCGAATGGGGATAGTCGATGCCATATCGTAGGTCGTGTGCGTGGCTTTCGTAGAGGATCGTTCGGGGCCATGCTTTTCTCTTTCGATGATTGTGACATGATTTATCATGAAAAAAGGTCAACCAGTAAACGAAAGAGGGCACGGGGCGAAAATACGTAGAGGCTTTTCGCGGAAGTTTGATCACAGGAAAACTTGTATGTGTATATATATTCCAATTTCGAACGTCGAGTTGCTATAAGTAATTAACAAATGTTCCTTTTTTTACGAGACAATTGAGGGAGCGCGAAGCTGTCAGATGCTTACGAGCGACCGAAGCAAGTTAAGTTATAAAGATTGTTAGCTTTTCAATAAAGTTTCAATAAATATTTTATCAAAGTTCTTTCTTGCTTTCTTATTCTTTTTGCGCGAAGCTGTAAATTTATTACAAACAGCTATACAGTTTTTGATCAACTAAGTTTTTTACACTGCGCAAGAACGTGTATTAACTTAAGCTAAAAGTATTTTTCATTTCTTCGATCGTTACCGTCAAACTAAACTAAAGGACTACCAACCAGCATAAAGAAAATAGAAAGTACAAAAAATGTGAATAAATAAAAGAATTTTCCTCATACCTTTAATGACGACCTCGAAACTGGCTTCAATTTCGGGCCCGTTAGCGATACCCATGTGGCATGTCCACTTTCCGGCGTCGGTCTCATTGTACACTTTGATTTGAGCTCCACAGTCGCCAAGCTCCAGACCCCTGCCCTCGTACTTAAGCGCTGGTGGTTCGACGTCGTTTTCGCTCTGGATCAGGGTGTACGATTGACCGTGGGGACTGCGGAGCCAGCAGTAACTCAATACCTCATTGGCGCTGCAACGAACCTACGAGTATATGTAGAAAAAGAATGAGTTTTTTTGGAAAAAGAATGGGTTTGTTATGTTGTGTATTGATAGCTTTGAAATGAAAAAGCGTGAGACCAATTGATACTAAGGTGCGACGTTTTTAAATATAATCAACTTCAGTTATTTTACTTGCATTTTTTTCATATGTCGTTCTTTTAATAGGACGTATAAAGTACGTTATCATTCTATAACCCTACCCTCTAAATTTAAATATATATACTTTTACTTATTTTAAAATAACTGTTATTATTTATTAATAAGTTATATTTTCACTTAGCTTACAATCACTTTTTTTTACTTTTTAAGAAGTGAAATTTTCCCTTTTCCAGAAATTTAAAACTCTTCACTTGCAGTTAAGTAAAATTTTTATTTTTCTGTAAGCTAACTGTATGTTCTGTAAAAGATTTTCACTTATTAATAAGTGAAATTTATACTTATTGCAATAATGATTGTAAAAATAAAACATCTTGGTTACACATTTTAGAGAACTAAAAGAAGAAAATTGTAAACTTGTATTTTATAATTGGAATAAAGATGTTAGCCCATAATTATTCTAAAAAAAAGAAAAGCAATAAATAAATTTGGTAAATGACCACACATATGAGGTTTTTGTATGCCCTAAGCGTAAGAGTATTGATTAATTAAAGTTGTATTAACCGCTTTATGATTGTAAATGTTTGTAGGAGGACACCAATACAAGTAAAAAAGTAAAAGCGTCATGTTTCCAGGAGCGTATAACCATTCAATATAGACACACGAAAGAATACAAAAACATATTTTTGCCGATGGTGGAATTATTACACGAAAAATAAAGCGGATATTGTTACGTCAGTCTATACTTATTAATTAAAATATACTTTATTTTTAAAGTTAAAAACCTTACATTATTGACTAACCTTTTTTTTTACTACCCTAATCCTTAATCTATCGATATTAATTTTTTTAAACTTAATGTAAATGAATCAACGGATTGTTAAAACAATAAATAATTTATTAAAACAAGTATTGATTAAATTTAATTGTATAGTATAATGGATATAAAATTATTCACTTGTAGCATATTAATATTTTACCCATATAAAAAAAGATTCGTAGCCAATATATTGCCCAAGTCGTGGATCATATTTTTCTATTTCCCATATAATGCCTATATCGATCCTATATTTTGTTTTTTTAAAGTATGAGATAATTATAGGAAATATGTGGGACGCATCATATCCAAGTATGGCCGAAGTTTGATTCCGGCGCCGCACAGTGTACTATTGTCATGAAATTCGTCCGAAAATCAAATAACTTTTGAACGAAAAGGTCTAAAAAGACG
>JAYJLV010034054.1:0-27074 GCA_036873485.1 Torymus texanus | reverse complement strand
TTGTGTGTGTGTGTGTGTGTGTGTGGGTGTGTGTGTGTGTGTGTGTGTGTGTGTGTATATATATAGGTATGTATATAGAGGAGAAGCGATTAGAAAAAAAATTGTCGTGGTGTAGTGTGCTGAAATGACGGATACGAGGATTAAATGTGGTTTTCCACTGCGGGTGTACGCAACGAATCTTATATGTAGGTCGCGGACTAGTGCGGTCGCAGTTTTCGAATTGTGTGTGTGTGTGTGTGTGTGTGTGTGTGTGTGTGTGTGTGTGTGTGTGTGTACATAGGGGCGAGTGTTTGTGTCATATATATTGAAGATGGGATGACGGGATAGCAAAACAGTTAGATTGAAAGGAAAAAGCCAGCGCCAAAGCTCGCGTGGTGATTTCGGTGCTATTTTCGTTCGGGTTTGCGTTTCTTTTTGGTTTTCGTGGTATTTATGGATTCGTCAGAACTACAATATTTTGAAAAAGTTAAAAAAACACCAGAGATATATTGCTTTTTTTTAATTTCTCCGATTGTTGTTTATATGCGAATAGAATGTTAGTATCGTTAATTGAAGAAGGTGTTTTTTTCTTTTTTCTCTTTTTTTGAGAGCGACACACAATCTATACTATGACATCATTTGATGATTAAAAGATGTTATTACTTTCGTACTCAATGATATAAAGTATGAAAAGACCCTTCATTTCGCGTTTCGTTTGAAAATGTTTTGATATATTAATTAGCTGTCCTCGGCAAATACAGCTGAAATATCCGAATGTAATCTACTGTATCGAAGAATTCCACATATAAGCGTTGTATATATTCCGTGTTAAACAAACCGAATAAACGTAGCAAAAAAAGTAAATACGATCGTACAAAAAAATATTTGGAAAAAAATTATATTGTAGCACGAAAAACCGTTTTACAAAATCTCGCGCGCGATATTCGGAAAATTGATTATTACAACGTGTTTATTTTACAAATTTACGAGTATAAAAACTTCAAAATCCAATTTTAAGTAAGACGTATTGTTCAAATTCAAATAAACCTCCCACACCAAAAAAAGACAAAATCATCAAAAATCTACAATTTTCCAGCAACCCTGAGCTACATGCCGGAAGACCCAACGACGATTCGCACAGGCGGCGAGTGCGAGATGGGGTTTAATCGCTACCAGGACGGTCAATCCTGGAAGGACCCGTACGACTCCTGTACCACCTGCGCCTGCCACAACGGCAACATCTCCTGCACAACGCCCAATTGCCGTAGCTGTCCCAATCCAGTGCCGCGTCAGAAAGGCGAGTGTTGTAACTATTGTCCACCACCGCCGATGGGTAGCTGTCCCAGTCTTAGGACGTGCAAGCTGAGCTGCCAGGATGGACTTGAAAAGGATGAGGCTGGATGCGAGGTGTGCCGGTGCAGAGTGGATGGTCGCGTTACTGAGGTAAGGAACTTTTTTTTGATAGTAACAAAATTTTCAATTTTTTTAAAAGTTTCTTTAATAGAAGATGTATAAAATTTATTCCATACGGAAAATATAATAAATGAAAAAGTATGTACCAGTTTTCCAAATATTTAATTTATATGCGAAAAATCATTGGCGATATTTATTTCCTTGCAATTTTGAAGTTGGGCTGTCAAACTTTATATTTTTCTCGGTAACTGAATCGTTAGATTCCGATTATTGGAAAATAAGAAGCTTTCGAAATATTTATACGACGTATTATATGGCAGTAATTCAATCAAAAAGTTGTATTTTTCTGAAGAGAACCGCCTGAAAATTTAGTAGTCTTGTAAAATACCTCCTCCCGTAAAAGAAGGTGTGCTTGGACGATGTTCCCTTGAAAATAAAGACGAGAGGAACGTTGGTATACACTAAGAAAAATGGATATAAATACAGTCGCTGGAGGATTTATTTGTGAGAATATAATTTCGATGCCGGTATATTCTTCTGTTTTAAAAATCATAATTGTGATAAAATACTAGTATAAGGAATTGTTATCTTTTAAATGTATAGACACAATGTTTTATTACAAAATAATGATGTTTTTCCTTTGTTTCTAAATAAAAGTAGTTTTTTATTGTTGAAACTTTGTTTTCAATCTATTTTTCGCCGAAAAGGACGAATTTAACTTGACGTTATTAAAGTATAGATAAAAAATTGTTCGCAAATAAAAATTAATATCCTGAAACAATTAGTAAAACGTAACCTCTGACATACCCATCTATTTTCGTAATATAGTCTTCCGAACGATAAATGAAGCTCGCTTAAATTAAAATCCAAATCCAGGTCAGACGTAATTTTTAACAGTCCCGTTAAGTCATCGATCATGATAAAAAATTATTTAAAATGGTTTCTGAGGTATCAATATTTCATGCCAATTTTATTTTCATTATTGGAAAAAGTTCGTTTAATAAGTTATTTTAATCGGAATCGGTTTAAATTTTATATACATTTTCTTTTGTAATGAGAAATCAAATATATCTTTTATGATAAGGAATAATGTCAGTATACATAAAGAAAAAATATACGTATTATAAATTAATTAGAATGTACGTACAATCAGATATAATACACGGTTGAACTGAATTCATTATGAAGAAAGTTATTCGTATTTTATTTTAAATATTAATCAAGAATGATGAAAATATAAAAAATTTACAATTCGGAAGTACTATTAAAATTGATATTTTCTCTTGCGTAAAATTAATAAAGATGTTCACGAAAAAATAATTAAAACGCGCATTGTTTAATCAAAGTTTTTGAATTCGAACGGATATAACATTTGTATAACGGTTCATGCAATTAACGGCCATATCAATATTTTTCCCAATCAAATGTTTTGAAACATACATAATATCTTTTCACGAAATTCTAAAGCTTTTAATTAAAAGGGCTGGGCGAAAAATGTCAATATTGATACTTTTTGTATATATTAAATACAGCCAATCATTGACATTAATGCTCTTTTGAAAAAATGTTCAACATACTCTGTATTGCTTAAACTTGAAGACAAAGACCTTTAATATATAAAGTAAAGCGTCGACAAATCAAACCAATTAGCGAAAATTTTGTGCTTCTTTTACTTTTCTAATTTCTTTTTCGAAAATCTTCAAACCTCAACCATCTATTTTACCAATTCCTTCGAAATCGAACATTTCCAAAAAAAAGTCAATCAATATTAAAACACCTGCTCAATATAACTGTTACCTCACTACACCGCATTCTCTTTTCTCTTCAGAACGAAGTAGACCTCGATCGAAACGGCGACAATGGCAGCAATGATTCGTTCACCACGAACATGGAGACGACGACGACGACGACGACGACGAAGACAACGTCGACGACCTGCGCGCCACTAGACTGCGAACTAAGCTGTGAACATGGCCTGCTTCTGGACAAGGATGGTTGTCAGGTGTGCCAGTGCCGACCAATAGCCTGTCCAGTTAACATCGTCTGCGAGCGCAGCTGCACCAGCGGTTACCGCACCAACAAGCGCGGCTGTCCCGTAAGTGTATATATATATATATCCGGACGTCGGTTTCGATTTTAATCGTGGATTGCTGGAGAGGTTAAAGATTATCGGAGAGCCGGGAAATTGGTGAACGGGGGAGAGTTGAAATGAAATGCTGCGGTGGCCGATAAATACTGTCTGGCCGATATTGTTTTGCGGAGAGTTTGGTCGTCGTATGTTTAGGTTTTAATGGTTGCTTGTATATATGGGAGTGATTCTGGAAAAACGAAGTAGTAATCAATCGTTGATCAATAAAATTCTAAAAGTGATTATATCGATGATATACTCGTATTTACATCAAAAATATATATTCTTATGTATGTATGTTTTCAATATAAAATGTTTCGTGCTGGCTTCCAACTGGTAAAATGATTAGAAAGGTGAATTTACGTGGTGATTCGCATTGAAAATTCGATTGGACGAGATTACGCCGTGCTTTAATTTTTAATACGGTACTTAATTAAGTTCGAGAACTAGCTTTGAATTAAAAATATCTCGCCACGTCCATATTTCAACCACTCGGGACTTTAAATAAAAGATCAGCTGACGGTTAGCTCTCGTGTAACCGACAAAAATTAAAATCGTGTTTATTACTTCTCCCGAGAACTCATTGTCCATTCCGTTTTTGACTACCCTCCTTTCCCTTCTTTTTAAACTTAACAAAAGATAATGTATAAAATTCGTTTTTTCATACAAGACACGTTCCTATTATTATTCAGGAGAATCTTATAACTTTGGCATTGTTTGTTTTCTATAATGTACAATTATTTTGATTGTATTTACATACGAGCATATTGGCATACACACATCCCAAAAACGTTTTAATTAGACCTACTGTAGGTAGAAAAAATTTTTTATATAATAAATTATTACTATTTAAGGTGTAAAAATTTTTGCTTTGATGAAAATATAAGACTGTCCTGAATAATCATCAAATGTAAAAACTACCGTCAATTATACCCACTTAACCCCATCATACAATTTCTACAACCAAATTAAAGTATCCCCTTTTCTACACAAGTTTTTTCTTATCCACCCTTTCCGAAAACAAGAAATTACATTTCCGTTGTATTTTCACGCCACAGACGTGCCGATGCCGTGGCAGCTGCCTGGACGAGCGTAACGCAACGAGACCGGAGGGCACGAGCTGGAAAAGTGACCCTTGCAGAAGCTGTGCCTGCGAGATCGGAGGACAGATCAGCTGCAACGAGACTGTCTGCTCGGTGGGTTGTAGTCAGCCGGTGCCACCGCCGCCTGGACAATGCTGTCCCGTGTGTCCTGCTTTGGTGAGTGTGTTTTTGTTGGTGCTGGCAAGGAGTTGAATAAGGAGCTGTGATATTTTATATGTGCAACGGTTTGGAGGCTTTGAGATATTTTAGTTTCATATGCGTAAAAGAGTTAGGAGCTTAAATTTTCCATGCTTTGCTTCGTTTTCATAATATGGATTTCTGGCACGTTAGAATAATTAAACACTGAATTTTTTAATGTCAAATTGTGGCGGAAATAAGTTAAACGTATAATCTGACAGGAATTACGAAACGTTTGAAAACATTGATTTAAAATTAATGTCTGAAATATGATATTTAGTATTCAAATAAACGTTAATTTATCAGTTTGATGATTTTTCCGTCGACCAATCGAATTATTACTTTTAATTTGAATTTCATATTTCTTGAACTGGAACAATGATGAGCAGATATTAACGATAAGAGATATAAAATTAAATTGAGCTTCTCGCGAACATGTTTCTTTCACTCGAAAATTACTTACTTTTAAATGAGATGTCAGATATTATAAACTTAAAGTGCCCACAGACTCGTTGATGTATTCACATTTCATTAAATTTTTCATCGATTTCCAATACTCGGATAGCCGGATTCATTAATAAGAACTTACGATTGCATTAAATAACGAATGAACTTAAGGTAGGAATTTCTAATCAGCTCTGACATCTCCTTAAACTTTAGCTACACCGAACTCTGGCAGGAGAACGATTAATTTCCGCTAAAGGTCACTTTAAAGTAGCATGATATTAGAGTTTCGTCAAACTGTTTCGCGAGAAAATGATTATTTTAGTGGTCCTAAAATCCATTAGCTCAAAACACGATAATTAACTGCACGATTTAATTAACAATACATAATACACGAAATAACAGTCAATTCTATAGTTCGGCTGGAAAACAATAATAATTTGTTAAATTAGCATTTAATTACCTCATTAAATCAGTCGCTGCATATATTTTTTTTTTGTAGAAATGAAAATTAATTACGAAGACAATACTAATCAGAAGGTAAAGTTTTCAAATTTAAAATATTTACATTAGCGAAAAATGTAAACTTGCAGCAGTTTATTTCGAAACATTTTGGCTCCGTGAAATTGGCGAAAGGCTTTCGCAACTATTGATTTATCGATTCAAACATTTGTTTTAATGAAAAAGGAAAGCATTTAAAAACTGGGGTAAAAATCGTTATTTACTCTCTGGATTTTATTCAATTTCGTTTAATTAAACGTAAAGTTTTCGTTTCCAACCACCATCATCGATCCATTTTTGCTGTGCACCATTTTAGCATTAAATTTCGTAAGCAAAAGTACTCTCCGCGCCATGATACTATATACGTACTGAAAATAAATAATGGAAAGCTATTAATGCACCCTATTGGAATATGCTTTTCAGATAATGCCACAAAGGCAGCATCGAATGCGCTTACGCTAAATTTTTCATTCCTTTTGTAATATGCTTTCTAATGCTATATAAATCTAATAAAAATAAAAGTAGAAATTGGCAAAATAAAAGTTTTTAAGCAATATCCAATTTTCACGACAGCAGCCTGCATTAAATCTTGCAAATTTACATTTTTAAAACGCTCTCATTCGCATTTCCCATCAAAGTGCTGAATTAACGCTTTAAACTCCCATTTCACATTAAGCACGTTACACGAAATAATCTATTAAATCTTTCAGATAGTAAATACAAAAATAACGAAAAAGCTGTTTCCAATTACATCCCTTATACAATATCACCAAATTTAATCATTTTGAATATATTCATTACATTACATTTTAATAATTTGCATTCATTTAAAAAAAAAGCAAAAAAGAAACACGTTCTCTGCCTAACGAACGTACAAGATCTTTTCACACAAAGTCCTAATTGCCTCTTTAGAATACAAAAGAAGGGATGAAAAAAAAACCCCTCGACCCTTCTACGTCATCATTCTCACCCCCTCAGCGTATACTCACTATCAACCCTCGTTCACTCCTCCGTTTGTCTTTCTTGTCTGTCAACAGGCCACGGACGAGTCACGCGGTTGGGGTACAGCACCGATCATCATAATCGTCGCCCTGGCGTTACTTTGTGTTGCCCTTACGATACGCTTGGTACGCGGTCGCTTCCGTGCTCGTCTTGTCCCTGGAGCCGAGGCTGCCGACTTTGCTGGATTCTCGTCGGCTCATCATCAACAGTACTACAAGTGTGTACCCGTCTACGAGACGCATCATCACGTGCCGACGCTCGTGCACGCTGAGAAGATTGCGCCACCGTGAGGATGTGATATTGTAGTGGCGGCGGAGGAGAGTTGCGAGCTGTCGACGATTAAGCGGGAAGGACGAGTTTTTCTGTTATAAGAGTGGATTTTTTTTTTTAGAAAATAGTAGATGAAAAAGTTTTAGTTAACTCTAATACTCTCTTAAAATTATAAAAAGAGTAAAGCAAATGTTTTTTTATCATTTGTGGTTATAAAAATCGTGGTCATACATATCATTAATAATCGAGTAAAAATCCAACATTACATAATATACTTTCTTCTAAAGTTATATTTCAAATATATAAGAACACTTGACGACGTGTTAAACGACACACAACCACGTTGAACAGAAAAATTCGCGCCTCCCGTTTACCCTTTTATCCCCTCCGTTTTCCCCCACCTTTCTCTTTCTCTCTCTCGCCAGACACAGACAAGTTCGATACGCGCACGGAGAGAACGAACGCGATTTGCGAAAAAGAAAAAGAAAGAAAAAAAAAGAAGACAAACAAACCAATCGAAGTAAGCTAGATCTCACACACATGCACACACCTATACATACAAACATATATATATACACACAAACGCTCCCTCGACTCTTTAGATTTAGCCGGCGATCTTTGAAAAACGATGGAAAAAGAGAGAAAAAAGCTTGTGAACGTCCTCCTGCCCTACTGTATAAAGTATTGCACCGCGTCTGGTCTCAAATGCGTCCGGACGCCACATACACACACACACACACACACACACATACATACCCATACACATACACACAATGTATTTTCGTTATCGTATATATATATATAGCTAGCCTAATCGAAAAAAAATATATTATTATTATATATATACACATACACATACACGAAACCACACACATACATCGTTCTTTTATCTTTTCTCGTTAGTCGTAGACACAGTATTATTTGCCAAATGACGGGCTCGTACCGTACTGTATACACGAGAGAGTCCGGCGACGATAAGCGGTTTAACGAATGTTTTTATTTTGTTGCACCCTACGCGGAAGGATATTGAGAGAAGAGGGAGGCGTGTAATTCACGTTTATATATTATACATAATAAAACGGAGTACGCATACACTGTCTTTGCGAGGTATATTGCAGATTCGTCGCCGGTCACCTCTCACTCTCTCTTCTCTATATCCCGCGCTGAAAGGCAAACTTATCGACGTCTCTTGTGTATCTTGTGTAAATTGTGAGCGCGTGACCCATATATATGCTGCGTATGTAACGGATAGTCGATTAATGTGTTGACGCGTCACAACTGTTGCTTGCTGCGGGGCTTCGAGACGAAGGGACGTAACATAACGTGTGTATACATATATATAATAGGGTATTAAACACGATTACAGATACATATATATACAGGTACATGCACGTACACAGACAACACATAATACACCTTGCGGTTCTCGCATTTTCGCTGGATGAAAAAAAAGGAAGAAAGAAAGAAAGAAAGAATGATGGATAAGAGGAAGAAAAAATAAAAGCAAAAAAAAAAATGAAGTATATATATATTATATATATAAAAAAAATGATGATTCGCTATATGGATTCATTGATCTCTGGACCAGACAATGTTTGACTGTGTAACTACTCCGTCTTCCTTTTCCTCGATTATATAAGCGAGGAAAGGGATGACAGCTTGCTGTAACATATTATTACATTGTTTCATCGGATTGCGTTGACCGTTTTACACTTCTCGTAAATTGGAGGAGGTAAAAAAAAGAAAACAAAAAATATATAATGTATAGGCCCTGGTGTGCTTCACATGCTATATTTCGAGGAAAAAGTATTATTTTTGCGCAACCAAATTTTTCTATGACCTTTTCGACCAGTGCCAAGCCTGCGGACAAAATTATTATTTCTCATTGTGTATTTATTTGTTTAATTTAAAGAGGGAAAAAAAGAGAATGAAAAGGATTTGCGTAATCTGTATTATTATTATTTTTTTATATTATATAGTGTATATTATTGAGAAAAGCAATAGCGTTAACAAAGAAAAAAAATGTTATATGGATCGTAAACAATGCAAGTTTATAGTTTATAAGATATCAAAGTTACGTGTGAGTAAATATTTCGTGTACTGTGATGATTGATCAAAATGAAGCATGCTCTAATTCGTAGACAAGCATATCAAATTAACATACCAACAAACTTTTTTAAATGGCACTAGAAGTCGTTTTATTTTTGCAAATTTATCGATTTTTTTTTTTTTTTAATTATAATTGTATTTATATTTATTAAATGCTACTTTTAAAATCCTTATAAAGGCAAGTCTTATTAACATTTTATCTTTATTGTCCTTACTTAATATCCATTAATATTTTTTCAAAAAATCTTTAAACAATTTATTTGAATTATTTACTGCTATCAAAGTATTAGACAAATTTTCGAGTAAATGTTTTCGATATTTTATTAAAAATTTGTTGTAATTTTTATTATTCTAATTTCGCAGTAAAATTTTGTCTAGTCAAGTGATAAAAACACATTTTACTAATTTAAGATAAACAATGTAAAAAAATATGCTTTTTGTCTATTGGAAATTCTTCTGCATGAAGAGCTTTATATCAACTGGGCGTACAATATCAATTACAAACATGATATTATATACATGTTTGAATAATTTGAAACTTTCATTTCTTACCTTTTCGGTTTGATTGCAAAAATCACTCTTTTTATATTTATTTTACTTTGTTTAGTTTCTGTATAAAAATACAACATTGGGTTACATTTATTCATAAATTTTTTAAAAAATATTTCATTTGTCCAGTTGATATGATGTATACTTCATGAATGTATCAATAAAAAAATTTTGTATCTGTAAATGTTCACAGAGAATATAGATGGAAATAGGTAGTCGAAGTGTAAGATCACCGTGATTAATCTTCTACTACTGCATAGACTGTTCCTTTTTATTCCTTACGCGTTTAATTTAGATTAAGAATATATATTATACGCATATGTTTAAGATAATTTTGATTTATTTATGTATAACATACGAAAAAAAGAATTTAAAAATAAGATTAAACGTTTAAAATAAAATAACTGCTCAAATTGTATAAAATGAAACCCTGCACTGCATCGACGTCAAAGTATATACATGTGAAAACAGTTGAAATGTAAATAAATTTCAAATTTCTCTTCGTAATGTCTATTCAACCATTGCTTTGTTCTCAAGAATCATTTTATATGTTGGGATTTCAGTAAAATAAAGTTAAAACAGAATTAACAGAATTTTTTTATAAAATATCTTCCTGAAATGATAAGACGACACAAAAAAAAAACCTGAGCAATTTTCATTTTTATCCAAGATTAAATCTACTTGTAAAACGTATTATTAGTTATATTTTTAAAAGATATGGTTTGTTTTCGTAGTTCGTGTAACTATATTTAAGATAAAGACACCTAGTAATAATTTGGAAAATTTTCTAAATTATGCTAACCGTAATTGGACCTATGCTATTTCATATAAATAATAATAGTAGTAATAAATATACATAAAAATAAATTATTGACTAAATTGAGAATAAATGAATAAACAAAAAAAAAAAAAAAATAAACTACTAATATGACCGCTACGTGTAAATCTTGTAATCTTTCCCATTAGCTAATCGGCTAAAAATAGTTCAACCTTATGTGTAGTTGAAATCGCATTCAATCTCATCATGCATATATACACACTCTCACGCACACGTACATATAGACAGTCACGTTGCAGAGGCGCGGCCGCCGATCTCATGATTGCACGTTTACGAATTTATGAATTACGCGTTCAGTATGGACGCGTACTCTCTCTCTCTCTCACTCGAAGATTAACGAGCGAGGAGAGGAGGCACATACATACGTACACTCGCGTTCATAACCCCTTCCCCCCCTCATCACACATATACAGACACGTATAATACATATCCGTGTATCACATCATCTCACTCTGTCAAGTGTCAGCGGTTAGATCGTTGTCTTCTTAAATTGATATATATTTTTTCAATGTGAAAAAGGTCACTCGTGGAATTATACATAATATACATATATATAACATTACGTGTTACAACGTCGTAATTCTCTATATTTACCAGGCTAATATACGATGTGCGATAAGTGACACATTATACACATGTGCGCAGCCGAAAAGAGGTATTATAGAACTTTATAGACGTACTCATAAGATCAATCGCGTAGTGGTGGCGAGACGTTTAGGGTTTATCATAAATATATATACAAGCATGTATTTATTACTACTGATGATGAAGAGCGCGCGAAAGAATATAATAAGGGGTTTGAGAATTTCGTATATATTATAATATACACGTGGTATATATACAATATATATGCTGCACATGGACACGAACAAGACACACCATTTATACACACCTCGATGACAATATTAAATCGAACAGTTGAGAAAAATTATTATGCGCATGATATTATATGCGAAACAAGGTTTATTGTGTATACACATACTAGCACTGCGGCGATATTATATTCGAAGACAATGAAGAAGTAAAAAAAAGGACAAAAAACGGATTTCGTTCTCTTGTACGACTGATATAAAAATAGCTGCCTAATGTTATACTTGAAGCATTTCACCGACTTGTTTCTTTTTTTGATAAAGAAAAAAAAAGAACTAAAAAGAAAACAATAAGATGATATATATATATATATATATATAAATAAATATGCGTTATTATCAAAATTCACCTACGCACGTGTGTGATCGAGTATATCGAAGATATGTATTTGATGAGCAAAGAGATGGAAGATATATATCAAATGAGCTAAACTTTGCGGCCAGAGGCAAAATGAAACTTTATTTCGACTAGTAAGTGATATTATTGTTAATATTATCGATTCTCACCGAGAGATCACAATTGTACATGCTTATTATCTAATAAAATAAAAATAAGTATAAAAAAACAAGCATAATTTTTCATGTTGTATCCGTTTCTTTTCATTCAGCATTCTATTATTTCATTTACCTTATTTATTTTAGCGTAAAAAGATGTTTCTAAATAGAGATATACTCGTTTATTCATAAGCTCGTACAAAGGAGATGAGTTTAAAATTATTTTTTTTGTGTATTTTTATAATATTTGATTTGAAGAGCTCCGTGCTTATAAATATTTTATTTTAAATTTTATGTTTTAACTTTCAAGTATTATACGTTTTTGAAAACATTTTTCTATTTTCGAAAAATAAAGGAGACAGAAATTCAATAAATTCACTCACGAAAAAAAATAACTGTTTTGCAAAAATATAAAATAAGCTTTTTAAATAAAAATTTTTTTAATTTATTTCGCACCAATAATATTTAAAAAAATATATAGATATTGCTTTTTTATACAGCGGCTATTGTTTTTTTAAAAAAATTATAGGTATCAATTCCCGTTTTTCAAGTTAAACAACAATTATTCTTTTCATTTTTCCCATTAAAATTTATATATATTCTAGAAACCTCACAAACCTATAAACACACACACTAAAAAAAAACAAAGCACGACGGACCTGCCACCACCGCACTGGAATATCACCATCTTCAACGAAGCTTGAAAACTCAACTCTCTCACGCGCCAAAGAAAAAACCCATCCCAAGTTCTCGCGTCGGGGTCAATTATAATTCTCTCCCCGTAAAAAAGCTGTAAAAGAAAATCATCTCGCACACATACACACACACGTGCATCTTTGATGACCAGAGCACAGCGACTTTGATCAAACGCACACCCACACGTGGCAGCAGCAGCAGCCACGCGTCGCTCAATTACCTCGGCTTTATATTTGCAAATGTCTTGTTACCTGGAAGGCGGATCGGAAATTGCGCACGCAGTAGTGGCTATACCGAGAGGTAGAGCTACCTAAGTCTCAGAGCCTTGTGTTCATGTGTGCACACACAGTATGTGACAGGTTTTAACGTCAAAAGAGAGCCCCGCAGGGTTCGCTACCGCCAGACGCGCGTGCAGTTGCAGGTGACGCGTGTAGTAGGTGCAGCTCGTATATATATACGCGCTTTTTCACTCGCGTATAGTGTACACTGTCCTTTTGCAGCGATATCCTTTGCCCGAGAGTTTTCTGCTGAAGTAGAACGCGAGTGAAGCGAGCTTATTGTAATTTATTATTTAAGGATAAATATCGAATTATGTCAAATGAACGGTCGTGTATGAAAGCTTTACTGAATTTCTTTTTCCCATAGGGTCTATGTGTGTGTATCTTTTTTTGTGTATCGATGTAGCCTTTTGCTGTTAAATATTTTTTTGCTGTAATTTTTTACCAAGTTAACTTTATAGGCTAAAATTATTTATATACATGTTAATTAAGTACGGTGTGAGGAATACAAATTGAATTGTCTGTTTTTTCGTGATCACTTTTTAAAAATAAGTAATGTATTTTTTAACATTTTCTTTGCAAGAAAAAATTAGGAAAAAAAAAATTTATTTTTATATTGATTAATGTTTGGATACATATAATTTGTATATACCCCGATGATGGTAACTCAATAGTTGTTTTTACCGACATGAAGAAAGGCAGGCTACTTGTTCGGAAAAGTTTAGTGTTCTTCTTTATCGACAGTTGAACACACATGAATACTGTTGTAAGGTCAAATAGCTTGCGTATAGTACTTGTACCAGAGATGAATAGGCTTTTACTATAGGATGATGATATTTGGAATAATTCCATAACATCAAAATAAAGTTGTAATATTTATCCACGTGCAAACTAATATTATAAAAATTTTACGTAACAGATAATATTTTATATTGGTTATAAATTTTTTATTCACATATTTTAGTAATTGCAGTAATGCAATTACTTAATAATTAATAACATTTCTTGTCATAAGGATGGAAAATAGGTCCTCGTGCGCTACAATCGTGTACTATATACGTGGACCATGAAATTTTACGGCATTCTGATAAGCGTTATTTTTAAATATTATATCCGAAAAATTCTATTTTACTGTTAACAAATATTTTGTTAAAATAATCTTTACCTATGAATTGTATAACATTTATCAAATTTATAAAGCAATTTAAATTATTGAAAAAATTGGTTAAATAAAGTCTACAATAAATTGTTTCACATTGAATTTTTCTATTATATTATATACAATACATGTACAGTCACATTCTTTTTCATAATACTATATTATTTTATACACGGTTGAAAATCGTCTGTTACTTTTTGTAGTTCAACAAACGGTTACACAAATTGTGTGTAGAGGAGAAATACAAAATGTGTGTTATAATTCCATTTACTTTACATTAGTACTACACAAATATTGTGTACTTTGTTCCTATTAAATCTTAATTACACAATAAAGTGTATTACTAATTCCGTTTTTGACACGAAATTGCCTGTCAAAACTGGAGCTTATTTTCAACTGTGTACATTTACATCATATACATATATATTCGATTTATGAGTAGTAGATGATGTCTTTGTATTTACATCTGCAATTTAAACTTTATCGCAGTGAAAATGACGGAATAGTTGAATTACATGTCGAAGTTGATGCATAAGTCATATTTATACGTCACGATTCGATAAGTAGTATCAATATTGTTCTCCTCGTTTGTACACACATCCATCGCCTTGTACTGTATATTGCATAGCATTTTCATTTGTCTTTCTGTTCATCACCGCACGGTAAAAAATATTCTTTGCTGGGTAATGGATAATCATTTTACACTCATATATGTTAATATAATGCAACTCACATAAAGTCTGCAATAATTAATTTCGAATGCGCGCGTAAACTTTAAAGCTGATTCTGTCACCGTACTCTTTACCTACGAATACTCAATTGTAAAACTATATATATATATATATATATATATATATATGATAAAATCTGTGTTGTGTATAATAGCTTCTATGCGAAAAGTAGATACTTTGGCTGTATTATTACCGATTAAATGAATTCGATCCTGATGATAAAATGTGTTATTATCTAGTTTCATCTATAATACTCTCCACGATTCCTTAATTTTACGACAATATTAAACAATAGCATTATAAACTAACCGAATTAAAATTTTACGATAATTCTTCATACACCTATATGGCAGCACAATCTAATTGTAATCAATTTCATAAATAATAATAATTATTATCTCAGTCTAACAACGTATACTCGCAGAAGGAAACGGCCCATGGTCAAATACACTTGGAAGGGATGTAAAATATCGATTTTGCAGTTTTCTACGCTTTTCATCTCTACATTTTTCAAATCAACAAAATGCTGTCTTTACTGTGCTCTTCTCTCAACAAACACGAAGAGCACTACAAAATTTCAATTACGTTAACTTGAAAAATCAACATAGAAAGCTGCATATATACCTTTTTACATCCCTTTAAAATGGGGCCTCACGGATAATTGTTACACCGACCGAGCTAGCTTTAAGTTTATAGCACTAGTTTATAAAAAGATATATTGCAACATGAATATGCAAAAATGTACACCATTCCCCAAAGTTTCAATTCGATACTCAAAAATATTTAAGCTTAGTATTTCAACAGAATTTGTGAATCTCTTTATGCAGAAATTTTGTTAAAATGTGGCTTTTTGATAACACTTTGAAATATCAAAACTTTACAAATAAGTAAAGCCCGACTTTACAGAACACCATAACATTCTAATCTTACCTATTCCATACAGAAAAATACCTTTTTACTTGATCAATAAACTACAGTGCTATATATATATACAGCTCGCGTCAACATCGAACCCCGTGAGCCCCTTAGAATTAGACAATTCATTACCAGTAATTTTCGCCTTATATGCACACACCGCACTCGTCAACTTTCGCATCACACAAACCATCATATCGTAGTCCACTGGCATCATCGTAGCACCACCATTTGTGCTTTCAAAGCAGTTTGCAGCAGTCATCGGTAGCTTGGCAGTACCTATGAGCTTCCTCGTAACCGGCGTCGTCGTTGCTCGGCCGTAGGACACTGTAATCCTGGGGTCACATCGACGGTTGAGGTGGTGGCAGCATGCTCTCGTAACTTGCAGCGTGGTGCATGCCTAGTTGGTGATGATGATGATGGTGGTGGTGATGGTGGGAACCTGTCGTCGACGTCATCATCATTTGACTCTGCTGGTAGTATTGGTGGTTGCCGTGCGTTGCTGCGTAGTACATTGGGCTCTGGTCCACCTCTTTTCCTGGAAGGAAAGGTGAGTTGGTGTGATTAGAGTATTGGAAAATTTGAGCTGGTTTTTGTGATACACATTTTTGGTAGTTTTTAATGTTAAATGAAATTAAATTATCATAAGCTTGAAAAATCAGAAATGGAAGCAAAATCGTAAAATTGGTATATAACTTTGCAAAATCGTCATTACGTCTAAATTAGTGCATTTTCACGATTTTATAGAAGGATATGCAAATTCTATAATTTTTGTTTTTATTTTTGATTTTTTAAACCTACAATATTCGAACTGCATTTGGTTTACTTAATTATTTATCCCAGGTATGAAAAACTAACTTTTGTCAAGGACCTTACGGGTCATAAAGCCTTGAGTGGATGTCTTTTCATTCTATTTTAATTACTATTATATGCTTTACTGATATGTCAATTTCATTCTGATATCTTATATTTGTGTTAGTATTTTATTCTGATTCAGAATTTCATTGACTTATCCCTAAAAATATTTATAATGCTGATATAAATATTTAAAATTCACATTTTATAAAATTTCCGAATAAATTCCTACCCAATTGAATCTAATGAATAGTTTACCAATCTCTAAATTACAAAAGAATAAAAACCCAATTAAATTAAACGAACAACACTTTAAGTCTAACGCGACACAAATAAACAATTATTATTACACTGAGAAGAATATACGTAGTTATTACTTCTATATCGTATATTTGTTAAAATATAGTTACAGTTTCTATTTTTTTTGAGTAAAATATACAGATATTATTAGTTATTGATACTATATTTTAATACTATTAGCATTATTAACCACATTATTAGTAAATTTTACTATTTTATAGTAAACTGTATGGTTGTAATGATTTTGCATTATACATTATGGCAATAGTAACTATATTTTCATCTCAGTGTATTTGATATTCATGAGAAACACGCATTCTTGACATTATCTTTTTATATTGGAATAAATTTTCGAAAATAAAATAAAAGTAAGAATATTTTTCTTATGTTACCGTTTAATGTCCCAAAATTACTCGGTATTTTATCTTTAAAAATAAAAGAATATTATATAGTTTTAAATTAAATTAACGTCAAAATGTGTTATTTGAGTAATAGCCTTTTCCCTATCTTCCCCGGTGTGAAATAACACACCACCCACGATCAATTTCATTTAATCAGGATTATATATTATTTTTAAAGCACTTATATTAAATTGACAAAGCAGATCTGTACATTTATACACACGAAATTAATAAATAAAATTAATGATATTAAACCTACCTATAATCATCACATAAGTTCAGTTTAATCTGCAAATCTAAACAAACACTATCGATCCTTACTTTACGTAAAACTTTCCTTTCAGTAAAAAATTCAACAAACATCAATTCCCAACTAAATCTAAAGTACAAGCCACTTATTAATGAAGTAAACCGAGTACATCAAAAAAATCAAGTGTTAAAACAACAAAGCTAAAGTTCTACAACACCTGCGCGCATATCGCAGGGCGTTGCCAGGGCTGTTTACATAGGACTCACGGCGAGCCTAAGTACCCACTCTATATACGTATCACTAATATATATATATATATATATATATATACCCTCTCTCACAAGCTCTCTCAAGTGGCTCGAAATTGCGTTAGACGTCGCGCGGGGTGCCTCACTAGGGGGTCACCATTCACCGGGATTTGACATTTATTCAATATACACCGAAATTAGTGCAGCTCCGTTGCAACAAGTGTGCGAACGCGCGAAAGTGTATAATATACGTTTTAGGTGTGATCGTTTATCAAGTTATAAAAAGAGGTGATGTAATTGAATATGTTGCCGTTACTTTTGTGATGCTATTATAATAATATATAGGTGGGGTAAGGATGGCTTCGATGTGTGTCATGAAAGGAGTGGAAAAACACTGTAGTCTTAAGGCATTTAGATGAACGCAGCGGTATAAGGAATAATATTTCAAATGACAAGTCCGGTGTACTCGCGTAACCGATTCGGCTGAAACAGAATTCGTCTGAGCAAGCTGTTTCATATAGTCTAAAACGTAATATTCTTACGTACGATTCAAGACCTATTTTCATTACATCGATATATACGAATAAATATTATCGCTAGTATATATATATTTATCGTTGTATTTTTAGGAATGAATTGTATTTTGTACGTTGATGTTGACACGTATATTTTTAATTTAGCTGAATTTTACTCTCTACTATCGTTGTCGTGTCGATCGGAGCTATTCGCGCATCGCGTTGAAATATTTTCCTTTAGCTTTGATATTAAATAACTAGAATTCTTCTGGAACGATGTGCAGCGGAAGTCGACGCGTGACGTCGAAAACATTTGAATGAATTGTTTGCTGGCGTGTCCGCTTTTCAAGTAGCTTCCAACACGGAACTTTTCTTTTTTATTCGTATAGGAGGTATATTCACAATTAACGTTTCGTAATTACGAGTTTCAAGTAGTTTAGATTTTTGACGACTTAATAGATACTCTGTAGTAAATAAATAAACTTTATAATCTAGATGAGAGTTTTAAAAAATGAAAACTTATTAGTGCCACGTGAGTATATGTATAATACTTGGTGTATTTTTAATTTTAGTTACGTATTATTTGTTTTAACAATTTAAGTCCTGTACATACCTACACATTTATCTGCGTGATTTGCCAACAAAAATCGTGTACTAATAAGCGGCTGTATGAATTTAATAGTATGTTTTTATATTATATTAATAGAAATCTGTGGCTTCCCGGAATAACCGGATAAGTCCACTTTTTTTTTTTTTTTAAATCGAGATAACTCCGGATTTTGTATCTTCAAATAGGCCTTTTTCATTTACCACTTTCAGTAGTAGCAAAAATATTCGTAAAGCTACAATTCACCTGTGCATTATTCAAATTTTGTACCCGGCATAACTGGATAAGTCCATCATTTTTTTGGTTTATCGTATAGTTATAATTCATTTTATCTATTCTAATTGAATGTAAATATGATGGCTAATATATATTTATCTGTTTATTTAAAAAATTCCTATGCATTTTTAAATTATAAATATTTTTAAATTTTACAATATAAGTACAATACAAATAATACAAATGGCTGTAAATTTAATAGAAAAGTCACAAAAATAGAAATTTCTTGAATAAGTTATAAGAATTCATTGAATAATTGATAATTTTGTAATGTATTGACCCGTTTCATAATTAAAGTAAAGAATACGCTCTAAAATAAACGCAAACCACACTATCAATAAGTCCACAGTTCCAGGAATAACTAGATAAGTTCATATTTTTTTGAGTTCTTACTCGTTTTTAACGCATCGAAAAATGTATAACTTGCTCAAACCATCCTGTAAATATGTGTTTTGAATATGTCAATTGTCTAGTGTCAACTTACATATAAGTTTGAATATTAAAATTCGGTTTTCTTGCAAACTCGAAAAGTGGACTTATCCGGTTATTACGGCAAACCACAGATATATATTATTGTCTTTTACAAATAGAATCTAAATATATATGTCGAATTCTATAAAAAATCGGCTTTTAAGATCCTAAAAAAAAATTTTTTTTTTTTTTTATGGATACCATTTATGCTAACCATACAGATGTCTTTTAGGGACCTCGTATAAGTATTTTATACCCGTGAACACCAAATTTGAAAAGACTTATTTTTGCAAAGGGCTGATATAGAATTTTTTTATGTTTTTTTTCGTAAAACGGTAGTATGTATCATTTTCTGTTAGTCAACGTATCACTCCGAAATATCATAATACAATTTTGGGTGATTGGAAACCAGAAAAGGTACTTCGTTCAATTTTTTTCAATTTTTTTGGTTATATAGAATTCCCGTAAAAAATTTAATCTCAAATAATAAAAAAACTAGAAATTGTTAAGATGAGGGATTTTGTACTATATATAGTTAGGCTTAATTTATTGCAGAAAGTGAATAAAGTTTAGAGTACATGTAGGTTTTTGAAAATAATTTTTTGTTACATATTATATTTAATTGTACCTTTTCTGATTTCCAGTCATCCAAAATTGTATTATGATTTTTCGGAGTTATACATTGACTCACAGAAAATGATACATACTACGTTTTGCCAAAAAAAAAAAACATGAAAAAATTATATTTTAGCCCTTTGCAAAAATAAGTCTTCCCAAATTTCGTGTTCACGGGCATAAAATACTTATACGAGGTCCCTAAAAGACATCCGTATGGTTAGCATAAATGGTACCTCATAAAAACAAAAAAATTTTTGTTTAGCTCTTAAAGGCCGATTTTTAATAGAATTCGACATATATATTTAAGTAACGAACAACGGATTGCGTAATTGTCTGGTTTATATTTCATGAATATAAAAATTTGTGATGATAGCTGTGCTTTGGCGGCCATCTACTGATACACTGACGTAAGAATAAAGATAGCCCCAGACCAAAAAGGGTCCACATAAAAATACGGTGGCAATTATATGTTCAAATAATATAAGTAGATATTATAACATTATATATAAGTTGAAAATTAAAAATATATCACACATTTTTTTCATTAAGTAAGATTGTGTACTGTAGTGTAAGGAGGCCAAGTATAATAGGATCAATTTTTACTGCATTGATACCGTTGTTATTTCATTAATTAATTATTATAATACCATTATAAAATATGTTTTTTATTAATTATTATTATCCTATTAAAATAAAAAGTATAATATGTATATATTTCTATATATTTTCAATGTTGTAGAATAAAATTAAGCACAACGCCTATCCTACATAACTGTTACGTTTCACTAAACTTACTGTTACCTTCTCCAAACCAATCTCAATCAAGATTCAAATGTATACTCACTTTTATATTCACTGTTATAAAGATCCCGAGCGTATGCGCAATGCGGTTTGACATCGCCTATTGGACTAAGTCCAGCTCCGTGTGGATGGGTCGTGTGCACAGGCGATGCCGTCACTACGGGACTGGCGTAGCCACCCGTCGCGTGATGATGTGCGGCAGCCATGGCACCGGAATTGATACCGACGACGGGTAAGATTTCCATGCTGGAAGCTGGTGACATCGTCAACGACGAGTAGGCCGAATCGAGCGCCTGCAACGATCCTGGTTGTAAACTACCCAGGGCTTGCTGTTGTTGTTGCTGCTGCTGCTGTTGCTGTTGCTGTTGTTGTTGCTGCTGTTGCTGATGCGTGGTGGAGACGGACGTGCCAAGTGGACTCGTCAGCGGGTTCGTCGTCTGGCAGTTCAGCGGGTGCATTTCTCTGTAGAGAAAGGAGATACAGTGGGGTTTGAGTTATAAATTTGGTTGGATTTTTTTTTTTTTTTTTTTTTTTTTTTTTTCAAGACGTTTGATGGTTTTCTACAGACGGTTGATAAGTTTATGGTTTGCAATATTAGTTGTATGTAGATAAAATAGAAAAGAAATTGGAATAATGGTGTACTTAAGGACTTCTCATGATCAATCAGTTTTAAACATAAATGCATATTGTATTTTACAAAATGTTCTAAAATCTTGAAACTTTCGCTGTTTATACACGGAGATAGTGTACTTACTCTTAAGGCATGAACGTTACGAACAACTCCCGAATCTTATACTCACACTTATTTTGTATTAATTTTTTATATCAGTTCTATATTTTTATGGTCTTTGAATATGAAATTTGATATAGCAAAATTAAATTAAAAGCGAGATATTATTACATAAACTCTAATGCCTGTAAACTCGCAAATGACGCAAAGTAAAACCACAACCATCATAGGCAACAATGGCAGATTTATAGGATTTTCCTATGGATCGCTTACTATTATAGTACGATATATAATTACGCGTTCTTAGTGATACATTCTCGTTGCTATTAACCTATTGAACTTAAGTATAAATTCATTTAGAATTATAATTTTTTCCTATACTACATATTCTATAAATATTTTAATTGCATGAATCAAAGTGTTACAAGGAAATCGAAAAATAATTATGCAATAAATCTGTTACTTTTTATCGGTCCTGATATACTACACGGCTAAAAATTTTGTGTAAAATATTTTGTGTAAAATTTTTACACAAATTCTGTGTAGTTCATTTAGAAAAATATTTTTTTAAATTTGGGAAATTCATATTTTACACAAATTTTTTGTAAACTTAAGATAAAATTTTTAAAATTGTAAATTATAATTTACATTAGTAAATATATTTTCGATATAATTGAATATTCTAAAATATAAACTCAATGAAGTATTTTTCAAATGAAGCAGAAGTACAACAGTAAGTTGAACTATATGCATATTACAATACTAAAATTTTTTTATTATGTGTAAGTATTATAATAATTTTTCTTAAAATATAAATTCTTTTATTTATATCAGTGAATCAATATAATCAAACAATGTAATTAATTAAAATTTTTGTTTTTTCTATTTAGAATAAATTTATTACTCTACTTTTCACTCTCACTTTATGTATATTTAAAACAATATTCATTGTATCACACGTTTTGATAAACCTTCATACTTTTGAAAATCAGCTTTAAAAATGTCAAATAAAACCTGCCCCTTCTCATATCTTTTCATATACAACATTATAAAAGTCTACGATAAAAATAAAATTTTGAAACCCTATCCAACATAGATCCTAGAGCCGAAAACATTCCCAATTTTCACCCAGCAGGTCAAACCTAAGTGCACCAACAAAACTCGCCCTTCTCGGTAACCCAAAAACTCTCGAAACGCAAAAAAAGTCGTCATCCTGGAGCACATCTGTGACACGAATGGCCCTTCGTGCACCGGCCCATTATCCCCATTGTCTTTCGGCGTATACCCCCGGAGGCGCGCTCGCTCACTAGCTTTATACGGAAACTACAACGATGACGACGACGACGACGAAGACGACACATATACGTGCACATGTGTGATTCTCAGAAGGAAAAGTCTCATCCGTGAAAAACTGACCATCGAGCGAGCTAAATTAATGGCAAAACAAGTTTATAACGTCGGGGGTCGGAAACGTGCGCAGCGGATGTGGACTGGATGTGTGTGTGTAAATGTCGGTATATGTGTGTGTGTGGAGGGTGTTGGGGATTTGCTGGAGAGGAGAGAGAGAAAAAGAGAAGAGTGATGGGTTTTTGAATGGGAGCACTTGGAAATGAGGATCATGAGTGATTAGGTGTTTCTTGCTTGTTGCTTTTAAGCAGGTTAAAGAAGCGTTATGTAATTGAAGATTTTCGTTCAAATATTTGATATACACGTATATATATTTACCTACTTTTAATGTGTTTTTCTTCGCACAACATATTTTTTGGATTTTTAACTATAGACGCACAAAAAATATTGGAACAGCATGAATTTTTCTTTGTAATAGTCTTTATCAATAGAAATACTTGTATACCGCACCGTGCTTAAATATTTTTTATCTCAGAACAGTTTGATTAATAACATAAATTGATTTATAGCTATATTAGTAAAATATTAACAAAATTAGTAGTCATAAATTATAAATGAATATAACAAATTATAGCATACAAATAATGTTCTACAAAGCATGAAAATTACTTCTTTGACTATGCACAAATTACAAATTATATTTCTTAAATAGTAGTTTATGCCACAAATTTACTTCACGCACGGCTCACCCACAAAACGCTCTCCATCGCGTAAAAACATTACACAAACAATAAGAAAAATATTTTTTTTAAATAATTTTACGGTACACTTGACTTAGCTGTTAAAATTGCTTTTTAATCGAAGAAAAGTTTTATTAATAATGTAAATTGAATTACAACTATTAAAAAATATTAATCAAATATACAGAGCTATAATTTATAGATAATTATTGTTTTTTAAATCGCTCAGCATATACCTTATAAAACTAAAAATTCAAGCGGAAAAAGTTTATTGCCGCGAACCTCATGAGTCCTGAAAATTTCTCCATCAACTATATTCAAAATACAAATCATATCCGGAATCCACACATATTCCAGCCCAAATCACACCACCCACATCCCTCTTACACAATCCAACCATCCACTCACTCTCTCTCTCTCTCTCTCTCTTTCTCCTCTCAAAGCCCCGGAAATCCCCTAATACCCACAGTCACACATACAAAACCCTCTCGTTTTCCAAAACCAACAAGCATCACGCCTTCGCTACCGCGTTATCCGCATCCATCGTCGCCCCGTTATATACATCACAGTATATACGTACCAGCAAAAGGTGCGCGCCCGGTCGAGAGAGAACGAACTACTACTCCGCCCCCAGTACGACAAAGGCATCGCAGCGGTTCTCTCTCTCTCTCTTTCTCTCTCTCTCATACACGCGTTCGCCTGAGTTCTTTTCTTCGTCGCGCTGCTGCTTTCTTCCGTCTGCTCTCTTTGGCCTCTCCCGCTCGCGCCTTTCGAGAATTCAATTTGGAGTGCCGAGGTTTAACGAGCGGGGAATATAAGAAGAGGGAGAATATGTGTATGTATGTATATATGTGTGCGGTTGGGTTGTGTGAGGGAGATTCGATTTTTCGCGGACGACCGAAGGATTTCGTTAGCTGTATATAATCGAAGTATGCGCGGTTTTTGTTGACGCGAAGGACATTCGATAACTGTGATATAATCGCTGATAAAATATTTGTTTTTATATATCAGTATTCTCTAAAGTTTAATTAGTGTAAAAACCACTAAAGATTAGATAAAATTTCTCCACTGAAACATTAGTGATGATTCACTAATGAGATAGTAAATATTCACTAATTCTTAGTGGAAGTATATGAAAATATCTACTAATTAAATAAGAAGAGTTTCACTATTTTAAATATTGAATATTTTCACTAAAAAATAGTGAATATTCACTGTTTCATCAGTGAATATTCACTAATGTTTCGGTGGAGCAATTTTAACTAATCTTTAGTGGTTTTTTCACTAATTCAACTTTAGAGAGTGCACAGAAATTATTCTACTATAAATTAAACTATAAAGTCTAATAATCTTAAAGCATATATATATACAATACTATAAGTGCATGCGTACCATACGAAAATCCATCACAGAATATCCCAAATAACCTCCCCGGAAAAATCCTCGAAACTGCTCCGTTTTTCGGTTCTATATATACTGAAAAGGTCCCAATAATACCCGACAACCTAACAACACACGTAATCCCCCAACCAATAGCCCTAGCTCGCCTCATTACATCAGTCGGAATCTACCGTATACATACATATGTATATACACAATACCCAAGCTGCCAACATCATCATCGTCGTCGTTGTCGTCCGCCACCAAAGTGGGCATCGACTGTGATCGCACATTGCATGAGGCGTTGTAGACACGCGCATGCGAGGCGCAGCGACCGAACGAACGGCTCAATAGTCTGAAAGAAGAGCCGTAACCGAAGCTGCATCGCGTAAAACGGTAATGGGGCGTTGCGTGTCCTTTTTCTATCGTCGTGTGTGTGTGTGTGTATATATATATATATATATAGTCTGCTGTCGCCGCGGGTGCAGCCCGTCGCAATGTGTAGCCCGTGTTAATGATTTACCTATTCTTCGGGAATTCGAGAACGCGAGGATTATCCGCGGCGACGAAGTGTCGATTGTTTCGAGTATGTGTGTGAGAATTTGTGTTGTTGAGTGTAGGTAATTAGATTGGGTGGTCAGTGAAGGCTGTGAGGTTGGTTGTTGTTTGATACTGGTAATTTGATGGGATACTTGGGTTTATGTAAAACAATTTTATTATTTTTCATTGTCGGAAAAGAATGTTAAATATATACTTGGTCGTAAGTCGAATCTTATTATTGTGATATATATATAAAATATTGTGTACTAGGAGCGTAAAATGGACTTTTTCAGACAGAGTTTGTAGTTTGTAGAGGCCCACTTTGCTGTTGGGGCAAAGTACCATACCATACTTGTTTGTAATGCATATACTTTTTTTGATTTTTTTTTTTTTTGGTATATTAAGTGAGGCTTGTGTGACTGTTTTCTACACGTCAACCACGCGCTTATTAAAATAATTTTTAAGTTCAGTCAATAAGAAAATTTATACTACAAACAGAGATTGTGTAGGTATTTTTTATGAATAAAATTTATTATGAATATAGATTTTCAGTTCGATTAAAAAGATTACCGAGATACTTTATTGACACAAATTTTCAATGTTTAAAAAGCGTGCACAAAAAAGACGAAGAGGTCAAAAAAATTAAAAACGCTCGCTAACGGCTTTTTTTTATCCACCAGTCTGAAAATGATCACTTTAATCTCGCTTATTATGCTCAAAATCCGCGAAAATCGTACCTGTGTTACAACAAAATTTTCTTAGCCTTTTTATTCATCAAATCAAATCAATAAAATTAAAAAAAATCCTATAGTACACCTTCACTTGATGATTCCCTCTTACATAAACAACGAATCACGCAATTATCACATCGCACGTTGTCTCGCAAAATTCCCGCCCAGCTCATCATCGTCACCCACCCACCCACCACAAAAAAATACCGTCTCAAATTTTCGCTGATTTCGCCCATTTACATCCCTATACCCTCGTACACGTGCGAAAAACATCTCCCAAAACTCCATTCAAGGCTATTTCTTACATATACATATACACATATATATATTATACCAAGGCGAAATTTCGCGCGTCTATATAGAGTATATACACAGCCCTGCCATTCCGTCGGTCGATTCGCAATGACCGTGGGTCCCTGCCGCGTGCGTAGCCATAACAACTTGTCGCCCGTTCGCTCTCTCGCTCTCTCACTCTTTCTCGCGCTCTCCTACACGCGCCATTAACCGAGCCCCGCGTGGGCCCCGCTAATGTATTCTCCCTCTCTCTCTCTCTCTCTCTCTCTCTCTCTCTCTCTCTCTCTCTCTCTCTCTCCCTCTCTCTCTTTTTC
>JAYJLV010034045.1:0-27078 GCA_036873485.1 Torymus texanus | reverse complement strand
TTGTTCTGCGGTTGAGATAGATCTTTCTTGTTGGGACCGCTGAGATAGCACCTTATGAATAGGAGCCGTCGATATATACATTAAAAAAATCTTACGGTTATTTAAGAAATAGATTTATTGATTCTCAACATCGATACAAATTAGGTATCTATAAAAATATATACTTCTTATTTCTTTAAAATTCACATTTTTCATAGCTAGTTACAATGCTAATATGAGATTCTTATACGCAGTTAGGTTTAATTCAAGCATTTTACCTTGTAAAAAGCTTGAATCGCAAAATACAACAATACTGCAAAAGCTCGGAAAAATTTTTTCAGCCGTGGCATCACATACGTTTTGCTTCTACTATTAGTTCATTGACTTCGACGCGCGGCGGCACGCCGAGGACGTACACGACGGCGTCCGCAACGTCTTCAGGCTGGAGCGCCGGGAATGGCTTGAACTCCTTGCTGTCGTTCATCATCGCCGTGTTGACGAGGCCCGGGCTAACGCTCTGTAAATGTAAGGTTTCTTTTTAAGCATTTCAGATGGAATCAATTGTTATTACTACGATTTACTAGTAATTGTTATGTTAATTTCATTCAAATGTCAAGATTTTGTCATTATATTGTTCTGTAATGTAAATGAAAAATCTAACTTTTTAATAATACGAATAATTATACAGTTGGTAACAATAAATTGTCGGTTGTTAATGCTAATGCGTAGAATAATTTTTATACCGTAACACGTATTTTCGTATCTAGAAGTTCATTCTTCAACGTTTCTGATAAAGCTGTGACAGCAAATTTCGATGCTGGATAAACATTAAATGGAACCCTTTGGGGTGGCATTTTATGACCTAAAACACTATAATTAAAATGTATAGATAAAGTTCTTATTAATTGACAAACTGGTTCGTTTCATGACTAGTAAATGAACAGATATTTATAAACAAATATATGTATTAGTACGAAATAAAAATACAAACAAATATTAAATATAATTATTAGATGTTTGAAAGTTTAAATGTTAATATGATTACTATAAAATTGTATAAATAATTAAACATATTGTATTCTATTTTGTGTTACAAAACTTGTAATGTACAAAAAGAAAATAATACCTATTTATGTTTACAATGTGAGCTTCTTTTTGATTTTCCTTCATCAATTTTATAGCTTGCTTCGAGCAATACACTAAGCCGAAAACATTGACTTTAAATATATTTTCAAGCTCTGGAGTGGGAACATCTGTAATAAAATAATAGATTATTGCAACGATATGTGACGTACTTGAAATTTAAAAATACACTTCATAAGTTTATATAAATGATTTTTAAAATTATTAAAAAATATTAGTAACGAGTATAAACTTATATATTCTTTTTGAAATATATTTATAAGTTAGTCTTATTGTTAGTAACAATACCTTCAATTTTCTTATGAATCAAAGTGCCGGCATTGTTAACGAGGATATTTAACTGACCAAATTTGTTCTTCACCCAATTTAAAGACTCAATCACTTCATTTTCCTTAGTAATGTCGCACTGCTTCGCATGAAATTCTCCTGGCCCTTTAACGTCTTTCATGCCATTCTGTAACAGAGTTAATACATCATAATAATAGTGCTTATGCTAACAAATTATTATAATCAAAATTTGTTTTTGCTTATGAGCAGTGTATTTTTTACTTAGATAAGTAAAATTAAAACATTTAGCAGTAAAAAAATAAAATAAAAAAGTAAATAACTTTCAAAATCTTTTATTTAAATTTATAAGATTTAAAAAAAAATAATTATAATTATTTTTATTTTGTGGAGAAAATTTTATCATAAATTGAGTTACATGTGTACTTAAATTTATAAACGTAATTCTTGGCAAAAAAACAGTATAAATTACTGATGAAAATTATAATTTCATGAGATTCACAATACAAAGTACATTAACATTGTTATGCAATCAACTATTACATACATAAGGCGTTAAGTAATTCCTCAAATATAATCGCTGAGTTCACTTTTTTTATCTTTATAATTATTGGAATACAATCGTTTAATCTATCTTAAAACATGTTGTATCATGAAAATTTAACGAGGAATAAAAAAATACATCACATCACTCAACACATCTTTTTCTCAAAAAATCGTCTTAACTACTGAAAAAAAAAATCATCACCTCCATGGCATCTTTCCTTCGGGCAAAACCAACAGTAATAATGCCCCGTCTAACGAGCGCTTTCGCCGTCTCTAAGCCGATACCCGACGAGGCGCCTGTAACTACAGCCACTTTGCCGCTCCAACGTTCCATAATGCTTTTTTGATATCACTAGAATCAGGAAAACATTTTTTTTTCATCCATTATTGCTCAGGATACAGAAATATTGAATAATAGATACGACAGCGACTAGTCACGCGTATCAGCCGATTAATTGCATATTCGTGGCGGGCAGTGATTATCGGGTTGAAATAGCTACGGTGTATGTAGGGAAATATTTGCAGGCGATTAACAAATTATTGCTATATTATTATATTTTATGGAATTTATATTCTATGCGTATTCGCCTGTACCCACGAATTTATATGTGTAAGTAAAATTTTATTTCTGTTTTTATAACAGATACCGATTTTTCATTCCGTCTTTTAAATGTATCTGTAACTGTTTAATTGACGTATATATACATGTTCGCTCGAATAGATATTTTACTGTATAAAAAAATTTTTGGAACGCGTCAGAAGTGATATCAAGTTTGTATAGGTAGATAATTGTAAGTAATTAAAGTATTACATAATACATTGCGTGCATATGTGCATAAATTACGCGAGATACTCTGGTGATAAGAGAATAATGATAATGTCTTTAAAGACTTCAGTATAGACGCTTGAGCTTTTAAATAATTTTTGTGTGGTCAATTAAATTGTTTGATGAAGTAAGGCATGTTTATAAATTGTTAAAAAATGTTGTGACTTCTAACTGTTATGATATTAACGATGGCTAAGGCTATAGAAGTATAATATATCATGTGATTCTAGTATAACAATTGAAATCACGTGAGTCTTTATAGCATTTCATGTGAATGAAATATTTCATAGTTAAACGTGAGAATTAAACTGCCTCTTATTTGCGAAATATATATGGAATAATAATATGCAATTTTAAACATGTCTGGTCATACAATAAAAGAATTAATAGACATGTAGAATGAAAAATCACGTTTTAAACCAACACGTTAATTTTGATAATATAATAGTGAAACAAAATGATGAACTATTTTCTCTCATTATCTACATTTCCTCTCTACATTATCACTTTGCTAACGTTAAATCGTTCATGCATTAATCGCTCTTAACGTGCTGCAATTTGAAGCGTTATTAAGACAAAGCGAAATCTTAAAGGTTTTATTAATAATTATACTAAAGTTCATCATTGATTCTATTTAGAAAAAGAAACTTTTTATAATGAAAAAAAGAACCATCATATCTTTTAAAGATGATCTATCAATTAGCGAATAATAAGATGCATGCAAAGTAATGAATACGTATTAAATCTTTTCACGTGACTAAAATAGACGCTTACTAAAAAATCATTCAAAGATATTGTAATATGTGAAAAATCATTAAAATGATTAATTTAATTTTAAAAACATAATGGTACTTTACTAACAAATGGTACTATCGTGAGAAAATGTATGCAAAACAAAGAATAAGAATAATCCTTATAGAAAATTAACGATATTATATAGGTATTGTATAGTAAATTGCTGTAATAAATGAAAAATGTAAATGAATGTATATGAGAAAATATACAGAAAAATTTCACACTTAAGTATCACGCTTTAAAACTAGATACAGTTTTTATTGAAGGTACACCTTCCGCACTTAACTTTCTCAAACTATTAATTGTATTTATTTATTTTGTTTTCTTTTATGATAATAATTAATTGTATCAAACCAAACTTTTTCGAAAATATGAAAATGAAATTATTTATTGTCGTAAAAATCGGATTCCTTTGAACAACGAAAATGTAATTGTTTTAAATAACTTTTTTTTTTAAAAACAAATATAGATAATCTCTTGACATTTTAATTCATTATGATCTTCATATCACTAACACACACACCTTGACTACAAGAACCGTTTCGCGCGATGCTCTGATGCACACTGACAAAAATCAGGATGTGCTGTTGCGCTAATAGCGGTAACGCAGCGCCACCGTGTGCTCAGTAAAGCGCTGCGCTTACTTTTGAGCGAAAATTTTATCCAAAACTGCGGAGAGCGAGTTTCCAAAGGGTGGAAGCGTTGCATTATATCATAACGGGAAAAATGATATGCGTGAGTAGGTAGATTATTTATATACTAATCCAAAATTAGTCATTTTTCTAACAAAGGTATTTAACGACACATTTTTCAAAATCATTTGTTACTTTTTATATCTTTAATGTATATTTATAAAAAATAGAATTAATTTTTAACTACACAGAATTTGAAACTGTAAAATCGTTATAACTTAAATCTTTGTAGACTGTGTATTAAATTCGTTAAATTTGTAATAAATAAATAATTAATATTTGAATTTCAATTTAAAAATTTGTTTATAACCTTTAATTCTTTTAAATCTGAACTGTTTTTCGCCCAAATGTTTTTCAGTGCAGACTGTACGAGCATATTTCGGTGCTCGCGTGGAGGTTAATCGCCTTTGGGTATAATACAGTTAAGTACAGTATATATATGGGGATTCCCGGAATAACCGAATAAGTCCACTTTTCGAGTAACACATTCAAAACTTATCTAATAGTGCGGTTCGAGTTTATTTTTGAGAGTATTCTATAATTTAATTATGAAACGGGTCAATAAATTATAAAATTAGCAATTATTCAATTAATTCTTGTAACTTCTTCAATAAATTTCTATTAAATTTACGACCATTTGTATTGTATTTATATATTGTACTAATACTGTAAAATTTCAAAATGTTTATAATTTGAAAGTGTATAGGAATTTTTTAAATAAACGGGTAAATATATATATATATATTAGCCATCATATTCACATTCAATTTGAATAGACAAAATAAATGATAACTACGATAAACGAAAAAAGTGATGGACTTATCCGGTTATTCCGGGTAGAAAATTTGAAAAATAGACTTATCTGGTTATGTTTCGGGTGAATTATAGCTTTACGGCAATATTTCTGCTACTACTGAAAGTTGTAAATGCAAAAGGCTTATTTGAAGATACAAAATTCGAAGTTATTTTGATTTAAAAAAAAAAAATGGACTTATTCGGTTATTCCGGGAAGCCACAGATATTATTATACCTGATGCGCTCGGTGGTGAAAGTACCAAAGTGTCGTCGTTGTGTGGTGGGATTGGGTTTTGTTTCGGGGTGGGGGAATTGAGTTTTTTTTTATCGAGGTTGCTGATTTTTACTGCGACTGGGAGTGTTGCATGTTTTTCGTTAGATGGAATGCAGAAAGTGAAACTTCCAAAATCTATAAATTATGTATAATAAAATTTTAGCGAATGGAAATAGTTTCATTTTAATGCCATTCATTTTTTGACGGAAAATAAAGTACTGATATATTCCATTAATCTGTTACAAAAAACATATACACAATATTTATATAAAGTAAAATTTACACGCTGTTACTTAAATATGTTTTAGGCATATTATCAAGTAAACAAAATATAAAAATTATTTTATAAATGTTTCTATGAACTACTTCTATTAAATTATATCGTGATTTTTTTTTACTAAGGTCCAATGAATGAAATTATTTTCCCCAAGGCTCAATGAAAATACCTACCTTTTGACATTTTTCTTTGACTTACAAACTTAATAACATATGTTACAGAATCCTCACCTATTTTGGATGATTTACATTCTCGCAGTCTTATATCTGAAATCATGCCAGTATCGAGCATCATAACACGCTTTTTTATCAAATCTCAAAAAGGAATTTTCATTTGTTTTATGATTCTGCCGCGTCTTGTGCAATTTACATTTTCCCAAGAAACCTAATGAAATTAGTGAATATTCGCGCAAGAACTCAATGCCCTCATTCAAATATTATTACTTCATTTCTTCAACTTAAAAGATTGGGATTTTGTAGGTTAAGACTGGTATTTTCGTACAAAAAAATTTATTTAAAAATTGGTATTCTTTTTAAAAAAATTACTGTAAACTCTTAACTCAAGTTTTTGACTGAAAATAAAAACATTTTAGAGAAAAAACAATAGCGCCATTGGAGAGAAAGAGAGGGAGAACGTACTACAATACATTTACTTTACGTCTAAAATTTGTGCAAATTTCCTTTTCTTTTTATTCTTAGACAAACTTAAGAATGTTGATATCAAAGGCTTCAAATTTGTTAAAGTTTATCAAATAAAAGACAAACTTTTTTATAAAATGACTCTCCTACGTAGAAGATCAGTTTAATTTTATTTATCAGCTATTTGATTGGATTTTCTGAGATACCTTTTGTATTTAAGTCTTTTCCGACGACGTAAGACGGACACTGACATTCTATAAAAATAAAACACAGCCCGTTATTATAATTAAATAAACGCAAGTTTCGTATTCTTTTCGTGATACGAATTTTCTTATCATTATTGAAACAAAATCTGTGTAGAGCTTTATGAGATTTCCAAAACTTTTATTTATAATTGACTGTCTCATTATTGATTTTATTACTGTCAAAATAATGAAAAATAATGTCATCTATCAGTTTTATCATTCCATTAATCAATCTTAACTGCCAAATTGAAAATTACTTCAACTATTCAAAGTATAGTGATTTAAAAAAAATATTTTTAAATAAATTAAATATATATAATAAAGATAAACAATATCGTTGCCACCATGGCGTCGGGCAGTAAGGAGCCTCCCGAAGCCTCTCTAAATAAACATTACAAGTGTCACTCGAGTGTGAAAGTTGGCGCAGTGGTGTGCATTGTGTGTGGCAATTATTATCATACAAATGAATTCGTGGCAAAGTACAATGTTAGAACCCCAGTTAGCACTAACTTAAAACGTGCCATTTGGTTCAATAAGTGAGCCAAAAATTTCGTCGTAATGGACCGATTTTTTTGGACAACGAACTCGGTTCAAAGATATAAAAAAGCTATACCTGTGCCAAATTTCAAGACGATTGGTTGACTTTTACTCCTGTTATCTTTATTACATATTATGTACAAATACTTTCTTAATATTTAAAACTACTTTCTCGATCACTGACAAATATCATCAACACAAATGGCTTTCAAAACGGCTCTCCCAAGGGTTTTATGGTCAGCTGAGTTATCTGCACGTGACTGGGCGTACCAAGAACGTAGACAATGGAGTCTGCGACGTCTTCAGATTTCAGCACTGGATTGTTGGCAAGACCTGTCGAAATTATGTCCTTTTCCATAAAAATGTCCGTGGACACCAGACCTGGACTGATGTTCTGTATAAAATAAAATCAGTCGTGTTATTTTGCAATCGTAGAAGTTATAGGTATGTCATCCTTGATATGAATTGTCTTATTGTCATTAAAATAATGAGTGTAATAGGTAAACTATAAAAACTACTGAATATTGAAAATTAAGTAAAACGATAAATTGAAATTTTACCGACATAAAAAGAAAAATGTATTTTTTAGCCTCACGAAAAATTGGATCTACGTTAAAACGCAGTATATGTGTGCAGAAATGTGCGTTTTTTAACCGACTAATGACAGCCTTAAATATACAATATTAAGTGTTATCTTCTTTAAATAGTATATAAAAATAACCAAATAGAAGAATGGAACTTTAATATGTAACAAGTTTATTAACATTTTTATAGGGACATACAAATAATATATTTTTTTTAATCATTTATGAGCCATATTATGCGTGATTGACTATTCAAGTTTATCAGTTTATGCGGTATACTGAAAGTATTAATTACTTGCATTATGTCATTAAAGTCTTTTTTGTAATTAAAAAATATATATAGTTTGATTACTCACCGTCACTCGAATGTTTCCGACACCGCGCAGCTCATTAACAAAGATCTCGGACAGCGCGGTCAACGCGAATTTGGTCGCAGCGTAGACGTTGCAATTCACACCGCCAAACCATGTGTGATTCGGAACCTTCAGTCCTGCGATGCTGTAGGTATACATGTGTAAATAGGTAATAAATTGAGCAGATCATTATTTTATTAACGGGTTATAAGGTATGCGTAACTTTCATGTTAAAAATCTTCAAACATTAATTGGCTTAAATATTTTCAAAATCTTTCAGACAAATGGCAAATATATAAGATCATTCGATATTATACTGCATCATAAAAATTCTTGTTAATACTAATCTAATTTAGTTATTTTGTTTCGTAGGCCATTTCTTCATATAATTTGATTAAATATTTGTTGAAATTCACAAAAAATTGCCGCAATTTACATAATATAAAAATAAACTAGTGAAACGCTTTAATTTAATACCCTTAATATGTAATTTAATTATGTATTATCCTAATTTGCATACCTACTGATATTGACTATGTGAGCCTCTTCGTTTGTGTCTTTAATAATTTTTAACGCATGTTTCGTACAATACACACTCCCCATCAAATTCGTACCAATGATTTGTTCGAGCTCTTTCACTTCTGATTCTATAAATATAAGAAACATAATGACAATTTACGGTGACGTATAAGCATCAATAATAACCAAGTTCCAGAAAAAATCTCACCCTCAATTGATTTCATCCGTATTATGCCAGCGTTATTAACGAGGACGTGTAACACTCCGAATGTTTGTCGAATTTGTTGAAAGGCCTCAATGACGTCTTCATTTTTCGACACGTCACATTCTATGGCGTAGAATTTACCAGATCCTGTGGTTGAGTTCATATCTTTCTGCGTAAACGCGAATTTCATAATTTATTGAAAATATTTCGTGAAATTTGTAAAAAAAAATACCCGATTATTCAACTAGCTTTTGGCAAAAGCTAACTACGTATACTGAGTAATAAAATCTAAATCGTATACAAGTTACGTTACGAATATTTATTTAAGGCCAATACTATAGGCTAACTTAAACGTAAATCTCTATCTCACTATGTAGGTACGCAAAGAAAAGAAAATCTTTATTGTTAACGAACAGACGATTTGATATGAACAAATGAGATGTTCATTTATAGTTGGACAAATTCGTTGACAGTTAAGTTTATGCATTTAGTCAAATGATTCGTGACTTAAATGTTAACGAATTTCTCTAATTATAAATGAACATTCTTTTGTTCATATTCAAACGTTCGTTCGTTAGCAATAAAGATTTTCTTTTGTTGTGTACGTGAATATCATTATTTTTTTCCGAACCTTTTTTAAAATCAGTACCCGGAGTACTTGACAGAGTGTGCATCAGATTTTTGTTTAAACGCAAAAAAATAATTGCATTCACATGCCGATAACGTAGAGGTCTACGATTGGATTAGGCTATTTAACTACATGTGTTACCCAATATCTATTTCCAAAGACTAAAACTAGAAACGAGTATTTTTTTACATAACTGAATTTTCGTTTCAAATTCGACATCTCATACTTACCAGCATCTTTTCCCTGCGGCGAGCGAGACCCACGACGATCATACCCTCGCGTAGCAGCGCCTTCGCCGTCTCCAAACCGATGCCCGACGACGCACCTGTCACCACAGCGACTTTGCCCTTCCAGCGGTTCATTGAAAAGAGAATTTCCGAATTTACTTTTTAGAAAACGAAGGCCTTTGTCAACTTTGTTTCAAGTCTTCTAGAATACGATTGCATGTTAGGCACGAAAGCTCACGGTAGCTTCTAGAGGATTACGAGTGGTTATGCAATGTAACGGAAGAACGTGCGGTAGTTTAGTTAAATTATGGAGTAGCAGTTGTCAATTTTTATGATAACTGTGATTTTCGTCTGTCCACTTGCGTATGATGCTACAAAGTTGATGGTTTCCGATGATTTCCATTGAAATGGGAATTCGCAATCTTTTACAGTAAAACCTAAAAATATATTTTTGCTAAAATGTTAAAAATCTTGTGTTTATACAATGAGATATACACTTTTCTGAATTTTTAATGTGGGATGTATTTGTAATTTGCATATTTAACATAAATATTTAAGTACAATATGACACAATTTTGTGTTTAAAAAATTTCGATGGCTTTTACATTAAGAAAGAAAATGTTTTTAAATATTTAAGTATATAAGCAATATTATTAAATGATACACTAAAGTATCAAACACACGCAGAGAAATGATTTGTCAGTGGCAAGAGGAAAATCATTTTCTCAAAATTCTCTTACAGTAAAACGATTATTGTTTTAAATGTAGCCTATATTTATGAAAACAAAATCTATAATTATTTACTCCCACAAATAGGATTCTTTTGAGGCAAAATGACTTCATCTTGCTAAATGAGTATTTTTTCTTGAGAATTGACCACACTCATTAAATTTTTAGTTGAAAAATATTTATCTTTACCACAAGAGTAAATATGAGTAATTATTACAAATAGTTAATCAAATAATTATTTACTATTCGTTATACTTATGAATGGAAAACTATGAATGGAAAATTTAATTTCAAGCAACTATGGAGATATTCATTTTTAAAAATGACTTATGTTTTTTTATAAAATATACATTGCTATTTTTAGTACTCTTCGTCAGAAGCTTAGCTAGTTGAGTGGTTCAAAATATCGGCTTACCAATCGGTCGAGGGTTTGATTCCCCAGTCATTGCATTTCCAGAATGAATTTGCCAGAGAAAGACTTTTTTCTTGTAGCATGAGAAATTGATTTTAACAACCAAATCAAGATTACTTTTCACTTGGATCAAATAATTCCATTTGCTGTCAACGAACTTTTCTGTGTCTGCAGGAACGCTGTAATTTAATTCCGTTATACGTGCTGAACCGCTCATTGGCATTAGAGTCCGAGATGCTGGAGCAAATGAATTTCCTTTTGTCGTGTCTCTCGGATATATTACGCACGAAACAAGAGCAGCATATGAGCAGAATGCCGTATAGAAGACATACACTTTTGCACCAGAAGTTGGACTACGAATAGACACGCATCAACAGCAGCTCATGGCATCACGGGCAAAGATCTGTTGTACATTCGTGTTTTTGTTGGATCCGTCGATTTGAGATAAACTCAACCTTATCGCGTGGAATCTTATAAATCGTATGACGATTGGGCAGAGGGAAAATTACGAACGAAATGATATCTATGACAGTGACACAGTTATTTTGGAGATAATATATCTTAAAAGTCTTAACAAAAAAATTACTTTTCAAACATTTCTTTAAAATATTCTGTAAATTATTATTTCACTTTAACTTATAATAATAAACAATTATATTTCGAAGGCTAAACGGAACAACGTCGTATCTCGGTGTGCGGTTGAATGTCATCTTCCGCCGTATTTTTTTTTCTTGAAACCTTGTGGTGGCAGCTCTGCGGGATCCTTAACTATAATAAACTGTAGATATAATAATCGTACTTAATCGTAAAAAATAACGTTAGTACCATATCTTACATTAATTGAGGAATAAACTATATTATACAACCATATGCTATCGAAATAATTATTTAAATAATCTTGTTTTATTTGTTACTTATACTACTGCTATATTTTACATCTTTGAGTCTTAGTAAAATACTTCTAATTATGAAATATAAAATTATAATAATGTACATCTGTGAAACTTTGTAGTTATTGCCTAAGAACTAAGAATGATAAAAACTAAAAGGATATAACTGTGGAAAAAAATGAATGTCAATCACTCTAAATATTTCTCTATTTTTAATATGCTGGGTTGCTGTACAAACAGCTGTTGTATGCCTATACAATTTCTTCTGCCGGAATCGGTGAACTCCTTATCTTCAAATTATCGTCACAACTGACGTCGTGTATTGTTTGATATTGCATATATACAATCATTAGCGAGGTTGCTAAAATAATCATTTTGCTTTGTTCCAACCTTCTTATTTATGTGATGTACATGTATTTCATCGACCTTTTTTGGTTATTTATTAGTGCAACTGCTGTTTCAATGTTATTTGAGTTCAAGTTAACCTTAATAAATATTTTAATTATTAATAACCAGTGTAGACGATCCATATCACGATCTTATGCCCTTCACTAAGTACATTCGGCTACCCAGCTTTAGCCTGTCCGCATGTAAAATGCCATGATATGAGTACCAAAATGGTCAAAAATTGTAGCCATCTCAGCGATGAACTAAGTCTGTAGTGCCCGCAAGTGCCCACGTAATTTAGTTGGATATCGTGATCTTCATTGGTCTATATCTCAGATGTCTTCTATTTGCATTAACGTAAGTTCTGAAACCGATAAGGATAGTAATTTTCTGGTCCGCAAAGTCGCAAAACCATTTTTCTACTATCAACAATCTCAAATTGTTCAAAGAAATATCATATTTCTTATATTAATAATAATTTCTGTGCGCACATAGAACGATGGTAACGCTCAAAACAGGTACACAGATCTCGTCCCCGAATACCAATCCAATCAGCTCCCATGTCCTAATGGCAGACATGATACCGTGAGAGACACTCAGTTTGGTGGTCAAAGAGTTGGAATATTTGGATCTACATGCCTCGAATGGTGCAAGTTTTGCGGATGCATCTGCCCAGAACAGTTTTATTACATCTATGAAAGTTGACTTTGAGATTAATTTTGTATCTTACATTTACATGTCTTCATCAGGGTCGTGACTGGAGCTAGGCTGGTAGTCGAGGACTATACTATCTACGTTCAAGTCCAGGCGGGTAAGCTTCTGGCTAACGGAATGATCGAATCCGGCTTTGTTGAGTGGGAACTAATCAGTCAGGGATTTAGAGAATAGATTAATTGGGAAGTTCTAAGATCAATAGATCTAACCAGCATGATCTTGCCTAGTGATAGGATTGTAATTGGAATGCAAGTTCAAAAGCATCAAGACTATTTTAATAGAGTCAAGCTAGACCTATATTCGTGCAAATTTAACTTCAAAACGGGTAATTTGTTCGAATGTCGAGGTGAAAACAATACAAGCAACCCACTGTAAGTATTAATTTGTGGCTCCATCTCTAATAGCTATATATATAAGCACATCACAACTTATTTAGTTTTATATTCTTCTTTTAATATACTGGCATCGGGGAAACCTAGCGCCACTACGCGGTGATACACACACGCACACACGTATTGATTATATTTTACCATTAATATTAAATTAAAACATTTTTGTATATTTTTCTAACGAACAAACATTTTTATAACAGGAATCAACTGGACTTGTCCAATGCAGATGTGCATGACCAATTCAGAAGTTCCTAACACACCCGATTCGATTGAAAACGACTTCGTAACATCCACGACATCGAGCATGGAGAAGGACGGAGGACAAACGACGATTCCATTTATCGATATCCAGAAGATCGTGAAAAATGATGAGTTCATTGATCATATTAAACGCAAATATTATTAAAATTTATAAAGATATGAAAACTATCGAATAACTTGATCATTTTATCAAAATGATTTACAACTTAATCAGAAGATAAGTAAAATTACACAGACCTATGAATATACGAAAAGTGGTATGTGCCAGAAGTTTGATGGGAGATATCCCCGTGTATTTGATTCCCTTCAACTCAAATATGGCCTTAATTTTTCTTTATCACCCTAGGATTTTGAGAAACCTCTAACTCTTAAAATTTCAAGATGTTTTAATTTCAAGATCAAAAACATTTTTTTTTATTATTTAATTAGTGGCACTGTATAGTACTAATCATAGCCTATATGATCCATTTTGAATGATCTGACGATTATTTTTTTTCTTTAAGATACACTAGCTAAATACTTTAATTGAATACTTTAAAATTCTAAAGCTTTTTTTTGGCCAAAAAAATATTTATAAAAAGCTGAAAATAATAATTTGAAATTTTTTTAATTATTTGAATTTTTTTATTAATTAAAAAAATTAATTCATTAGTGTATTACAAGTTGTATAGTATATACTATTAACAATATATAGATAACATTTTATTAAGATTTTATAATTAGTGTTTGATATAATTGATACGAGAAATTTGTTGTGTTTTAAATTTATCATTGTTTATCCATCTAAAATTATATATTAATTATCAAATTAATAATTATTCACAGTGATAAGTTACTCTTAGTAAAATAAAAATATTAAATAGGTTGCAACTTAATAATAACAGTGTAATTATTATTATTTTTCATTAGTAACTACACGTTTATCGTACGTATAAAGTATATCGTACATTCACGATATCGTACGTGTACGTATGAAGAGTATTTACATGTAATTCAAAGTTTTTAAAGTTTTCAATAAAACAAATTGGAGTATAGTTGTGACATATTTTCTAACTTATATGTTCTTAAAAATTTTTCCACAATAAAACATTAGTTATTGCACGTGTACTTCACTAACAGAATAATTAAATAATGAATCAATATTATGTTATAATAGAATCAACATTTATCGATTATTTATCTGACTGATTATACCTCAAAAACTTTTTTAATTGTTTGATTATGGAGGTTTATCAATAAAGATAGGGTCGGCTTTAAAAACAATCATTTGTAAAAATATTGATTATAATTGACTTTTACTTGTACATCGTAGCATTGCAATGATCTTTTTTCAATGTTATACAGTCATTTTCCTGTAGATGTCAATCATATGAATTATCTACACGTATTGTTTATACTTAGTATTTGTAAGAAAGTGTATGACGTCCCGCTTTTAAGAAATATAAAAAGTTTTATTGTGAAACAATTTCTTCAATTTTTACAAAATTTTTCATCAATTTTAACATTAATTAATTATTGTACATTTTATATGCTTATGATTTAAGAGGGGTTATATTTCATGTTTCTGATATTTTAAGAAATCGTGTTTTTTTACATATTTTTCATGCAAATCTAAAAATTTTTTTATCGATTTCATTACTATTAATTAATTATTATATTTTCTTTATGCTTACGATTTAAAAGAATTTATATTTGATATCCCTGATTTTTCAAGAAAAAGTATTTTATAACATATTTTCCATATATAAAATGTCTATCATAATGTTATTTACATAATTTTAAAGAAAGACCACTGTACAATTTAAATTTAAATACATAAAACTAATAAAGTTTGATATAATCTTTTTCACAAATTATCAATAATCACCTGACCGTAATATCTTTTTGTATAGATACAATTCAATTAAAATATTCAATCAAATACAAAAGAAATTTTTTCATATTCATAAAAATTTATTACTAAAATCCATGAACTTTCAAATCAGTTAACATATCGTCCTTATATACTTTTAGATTTTTGTGAAATTACGAACACAATTTATATTAATAACATTCTTTAACACCAACAGCAATAGATCATATACTCACCATTCAAAGCTAATTATAAAGTATAACTATTCTCAACACAGAAAAATAAAAACAGTTCGCGATGCTCTAATCTAAACATAGATAAATACACTTTCATATACAAAACTTTTCCACCGAAAATCTTCCCACCATATATAACAGATCTCTATCCCCTAACTGACCACATTATCTGCAGCGCTCTAGAAAACCCCCGGAACTTTCACTCCTACCTACCCTCTAACTTCACTCTCTCCTTCTCCCTCTCTCTCTCTCTCTCACCTTCGGCAAACACGAAAAATTCCACTGCTATTCCCGCAGATACCACGCGCGGCTTTATACACACTCGCACGTATACGCAAGAGAAGACGAGCCCCGGCCTTTGGCGTCGATAACGCGCATTATCTCTCCCTCTCACTTGCGCTCGTGTTTCTTCTTCTTCTTCTTCTTCTTCTCCTCTTGAAAAAAGGTCGAAGCACATGCGAGAGCGACGATATCCGTAATCGGAGGGCGCGCAGTACGCGTAGTGCGCTCATCGTCGAAGGTAGTATAACGTTGTATTGTAAAGTGTTCGAGGGTAAACGACGAAGTATCCCTTAAGCTGTCAGAGTACATGTGAGAGAGAGAGAGAATATGAGCGGTATGCTGCGAGGCCTCGGTGCGCCGGTGCTCGCCCGACCACGGCACGCGCTTAAAAGTGTACTGCAAAGTGCCAGCGGACCAGGAGAGATCGGCAATGTTTGTCGATGTATTAGCGTGAGTTTTTCATTTAATTATCAATTTATCTTGTGGGAATTTTTATTTGTAAATTGGAGGTATAGCGTGCGAAGGTTCAGGGAGTTGGAGAACGAAGCGATCGGTATGTAAGTGCCGATTTTTGTAAGTGTAGGTTGCTACTTTTTTTTGTTACGCTGACGTAGTGTTGAGGGTTTGATAGGAGAAATGTTCTTTTGCTAATTACAAAGGATTGCGCTTGTACACTATTTTGAAAATAAATTAAATAGATCGATACCTAAATGTAAACCGATACAGAGCGTAATCAAAATTGTTTGTAAAAATGTATGGATAGCTTTATGTCAAAAATATGTAAAAAATAATCCAGAGTTTCTGAAATTATTAAATTATTTATTATCGCTTGTATATATCGATGTTAATGTACTTGAATATAAAAAAATGTAAAGACATACAAAGAATGATGAAACTATAATACCTTTTTGGTTACATTAACTTTTAATTAATAGTAGTTTTCGTTTAAAAAATGTACAGTATTTTTCCTATTTCTATGAGTCTGAAGAAAATCTTTCTTTTATCTATTTTTTTAAAAGTATCACTTCACGCACTTCACGAAATTGATGATAAAGGGTCCAAATCACTCTCAGTAGTAGGAAAATAAAATTAGTATAAATATATATATAACTTCACTGTAAGAAAACTTCCATATATATATATAGATATATTATGTTTACATTTTGCTTTTCAAAATATACACAATGTATATCTATATACATGGAAGTTTTCTAACAGTATATATATCATTATTTAACATTCATGTTTTGTATATTTAGTTTGTATGAACACACTCATCAACTTGTAACACATTATTACTCGATTAATTTGACGTTTTGCGAATATGACGTTTATGCAATATCTTAGTTTATTTGCCGCTCACAATGTTATTATCAAATAATAGACGTCATAACTCAAAAATGACACCACGTAAATCAATATTACATCTATTTACAAAACTATGTTCATTCTACACTTATTTCCTATATCACAGTATAAAATGTAAATAATTATATAATAAAAATAATTATATAATTAAAGAAAATATTATATAAAACATTTTAAAAAATCATACAGAATTGTCAAATTGTAAAATAATTGTAAATACATAAAAATAAAAATTCAACAAAGGAAATATTTCATGAAATGATCGAGAGAAGTTTTTAATTATGGCTTACAGAATCTTAAATTTTTTAAAAAGTAATTTTTTAATTCAATTGAATTTTTTGAACATAATCTTAATTAATTAACGAAATATTTATCAATTATTTTTATAAATACTCATGATACGTGAACATAGAACGAATCTAACAACAATTTAGACGCATCTAATCCAAACAAATTTATTTCAAATTTCATAATAACAAATTAGAATATAACATTATTTCATTCACATTATAGCAAAGATTAATTGAGCTTTTGCGTTTCATTACGTATATCATACACTTTGAAGTATTCTAAGAACATTTTTCAAATAATATTTATCGGAAAACTATTTAATCTTATAGTGATAGTAAGATCATCCGTTTGGATTCCTATCTGATATAATACGAATATCTGTGATTGTTTGTTCGATAATATTTCGATCAATTATAATGAGATAGTATCGACATTTTAAACAGGATATTCTATAATTCGAAAAATAAAAACAATTCAACATCATATAATCCATGTTTTGTTCAGAGTCGCTACAGATTAGATAAATAAAATCTTAACTTGGTTTTAAAAAACATATTTCATTGTTGGAAAACTTCACTTTAAAGAAAAAGCGTATAATATCATAATAAGCTCAATTTGACCAATAATCTCTGCATATTTTTAAAAATTTCAACACATAACAAGTGCTGTACAGCACAACAAATTCATTAGGTCCCAAACAAGCCTATAACCTACTGTGCTTCAAGTAAAATTATTATACTTAAGGTTAATTTCATGACGATCTTAAAATCATCCTATTTAAACAAAAAACAAGTACAAAATAGACTAAATCTATGTACAATTCGATTTTTAAATCCTTGAAAATTTTCGCGCTCACCTTCCGGCTCAATCGCGCCAGCACCGCGGCAAAAACAATTGCGTCCCTTATCAACGACGACGCTTCGTTTGCGAAACGCTATTATCTACTTAAGTATAGATAATATACTCTCGCGCGATTTTTGTGCAACCGTGCAAGGCGCTCGCATTGCTCGCGCGTCGCCTGTTGTAGTAGTATTTACACGCGTGGCATAATAATACACGATCATGGTAAACACGCATTAAAAATACCGCTGTTGCGGTTTAAAGTAGCCTATGTTAAATAAATTGCTCTAGATTTATTGTGTATCATTGTTCTATATAAACTTAGTTTCTGTGGTTTTCCTGATTTTCTAATTATAAATGCGATTCTTTTTAGTCGAAGGAGAAGGCACTCTTGAGGAAGTACGAGGTAATGACTGATTTGAATTTTCCTATCGGCGTATATAAATTGCTTTCACGTGTTTGGTAGCATGCGTTGGGTTATTATCGCTTTGGCTTTTTTTTATTTTCATTTTTTAGTGTATTTATAAGAGGCGCGACACGCGCCACTTTATCGTTGCGCAATTGCTTTATCAAGAATTAACAGATTCTTGTATATCTGCTTTCGACTAATCCATACATATATATAAGTTTATCATAACATTTTTTTCATATAAACATACAGATAAAAGTTCATCTTATGTGGTTGGTTCATTCATGGAATCCACCCAGAAATGATCAAAATATGTGGCATCTGCGTACATTTTTTTATGTTAATAATGTATTATTATTAGATTTAGCGAAATGATGCATCATAGCCCTGGTAGAAATTCATCTATCGCGAAATGGCCAGAGTCCTAGTAGTTAATTGCCTGCGATAAAACGATTTTTCTCCTATTATTCTCACATTTAATAGATTGAGACTAGAATGACATAACCTCAAAATTCTTTTTAATTTTTCTAACGAATTTGACATTAAATTTGAAGATATCCAACTTTAAATGATAGCGTACTAAAATATAAAAAAACATACGAAGGTCAAAAAAGCATTTACTATAGCCCTTTCATAGATATTTCGAAAAATGTCTTTATTGTCATTATTTTCGGTCTCTCTCACTTTTCTCCATTATAACAAGACTTTTACTAGTCATTTATTCACTAAAAAAACTGAGCAACTTTAAAACCTCTTAAATAAATAAGAACTAGCTTGTGAAAATCTTCGATAAACTCATTCTATTTTTCAATCTATTAAATGTTCGAATATTAGGAGAAAAAGCATTTTATCGGGGGCCAAAAACTAGATAAGCGAAATGACCATTTTACGGCCAGTCCTTAATTTAAATCACGATTTTATGGCTAGTCCCTAATTTAAATGACTATTTAATAGGTAGAAAATATTTTGGATTTCCACCAGGGATATTACAACAGATTTAACGGCAACAATTTTGATCTTCTCTTAAAAAAGTGATGGATGAAATCTGTCATCACAATAAGACTGTTTTGATTGGTTGTAGTAGATTCATTAGATTGGTCTACATAGAATATAGGCGCCCATACGTCATCGTCGTATAATTTAAACTCATTGAAACGAACTTTTAAATTGAAACTAAACATGATCATGATCATAACCTCAAAAAAATAAGTAAATAAACAAATAGTACGCTCGAAGCGCGTTTAATGTAGCTAGTTTGATAAAAAAATACAATATAAATTTTTCCATCTATATATTTATCCTCAAAACACTGTGCCTATATATCGACGTTTCTTTTTCTAATCCCAGGAACCTATGAAAATATTCTTCATTTCTAAAAAAAACTTAACTTTTTCTTCACCATATACTAACCTTTCAAAGCAAGCCTACTCCACCTGTATTCACCCATAATTAAAAGCGAAAGAAATCCCATATCTCTCTTAGTACATCCGCGCGACGCATAAATAAATTCTCAGCTCGGCGAATCGCAATCGTAAATCGCCGACTTCGCGAAAGTCTTCCTCTCGGACGCTCGAATTTCGGCGCGTGGCGAAAATTATACGTCCGGCTTGCCTACACGCGCGCGAGAGGATCAGTCGCGGATTTATGCGAGACGATAAAAGTCCACGATCTATTTCGATATAGGCCCTCTACGGCTAGAGTCACTTATTTATACCAGAGCGCAGTTTTTCAGGACTGGGAAAATTAAATTCGCACGTGTGAAAGGGATGAGGGTTTCTTTTGGCTGTAGTAGGTGAAATATGATGTGTGGGTTCAGTGTAATGGAAAAAATACGGGGTTCGCGGTGATTTGGAGTGAAATTAAGGTAGTGGTTTTTTCTAGGGTAATGCACAGAGAAAAAGGTATCTTTACATTAAAGAAATGTAATTAACTATTAACGAATTGACGTTTGGATATAGATAAACGAATATTTCTTAATAGCTAAAGAAATTCATTGACAGTTAAGTTTGAGTTGTTTACTCAATCGAATTATGTCTTTTAACGAATTTATCTAACTATTATTATTAATGAACATTCATTTGTCCATACCCACATGACTATTTGTTAACAGTAAAGTTTTTCTTTTCTTTGTGTGGTTGTGGAAGTGAAGGTACTTACGTGCAAGGTTTAATTTCGTAAAGAATCGTTTATATTTTTGGGTTGGAGGTTTAATTATAACTTTGTTGTGGTAGCTTGTAGTATTTTACAGCAGTACGAATATACAATGGGTCCTAATGAATAAACAAAAGTTATGTATACACGTGAAATGCCACTGACTATAAAAAATGAATGAAACATAGGTGCATTGAAATAATAGCATAATAAGGTTTCTGACGTTCAAAGCGTCGTTTGCATTTTTTATGTCATCTTAATAATCTTACATGCATGCTTTTCAGCTATGTATAATTATTTTAGTCATGCAAATAAAGTACAAAACTTCTAAAAAGATTTTCAGTGTACGTTCTATACTCTTATTCACTTTTATAAAATATCTTCTGAAAAAGCTATACTCATCATACAATTAGTTAATTTTTCATTTCTCACAGCTAATTTTACCTCTTACGAAAGCATGATACCATGATCATATATAGAACCACCGTAATATCCGGACGATAAAAATGATTTTCAGCCACGCAAAAATTTCCTCGAAACACCAAAAAGTACATGAAAAAAAGTCACTGGCCGTACCAAGAGACAATGCACGCGCAAACCGCTTAAATGCAAATCGAGTATAAATGCATTACATATCGCCACGCGTGTCCATTCGCATATAATTCAAATCGACGCATTCGCGGGTACTTTTAAAACTGCAAAAAGCTCGCTTGTTCCTTTATGCGCATGTAAATCGAATCCAAGGTCCCCCCGCGGCAGACCATCGCAGCACCGTTTATACGAGTGAGAGTATAGAGAGAGAGAGAGAGAGGCACTTTTCATTCGATAATGCAAATATACTATACGCGCGGACACGAATCTGAAATTATAATATTTTTATCGGTTGATATGGCAAATGTAATGAAAATCCGTCGATGGATTGAAACTTTCGGTTATCGGTTATTCAATACGTGTGTGTGTGTGCGTTCATGGTTTATGTATAAGGTGCGAAGGCCTTTTTTGGAAATTTAGGGTACCCAAGGTGTCAGAAATCTGTGATCTCTCGGTTAATGCGTTGAATATTAGGCGACGGTGCGTGGATGTGACAGATGGTCGTTGTATGGATAATTTTAGAGTAAATGTAATTTTGACGTAGTAATTATTGTAGTTTTATAATTGGAACTGGCTGACAAATTATTGCAGATATCATTCAATAGTGAAAGATACTTCTTTAGTCCATTTTCTCTTACACTTAATAGTTAAACAAGTATAGATTAAAAGCCTTTTACAGTCATTTCCATATTTGACATTTTAAAATAGACGGTAAATCAAATAGTGACCAAAAGGGAATATCTATATACACATTTAATAATAAAATGATATATACAATGGTTTTTAAAGGCTAATATCTGTTATCGATCTTCGAAACGGTGAATCTATAAATTCTACATTTTATAACTTAAAAGAGAAAATAAATAATATAACATGTAACAATAATTGAGAAACCGATTACTATTGACCGTTCTTATGAATTATTCATATACACTTATGAATTATATTTTATGAATGCAAATATTCTACCTAACTGATTGCAACATTATATCGAGAAAACTAACTATCATTTAAGAATAAGTTAAAATCTCCATTCAAAAAATTGAAATAACCAGGAACGTTGTATAACTATTAAATAAAATAAAATTCAATCATTTAATGTAAACAAGAATTTACCCAAAGTTATATATTAGTATTTATAAAGTAAAAATATTCTTCTATAAAAATTATAACAACTCTTTGTTACTTACATGTCGGTCTCGATCTGTTCGGCCTGGTCAGCGGTATCCATGGTCTTTGAGGAGGATGATTCGCCGTAACTGAAACAAAAACACACAAACCTTTTAAAATTCTGTTCCATACATACACAACTTCCTCTTATAACCTAATCATGGACTCCAACTAATAATAAATACTTCCGCTCCGTAATATCCACTAAACGTGAAAATCGCATCACGACAACCAATATAACCAAACATCTTAAGAAACCTCTATCAATAACCGCTTCCTGCTTCCAGCGCTTCTTCCGCGACATTCTCCAGTTCCAGCTTCTCTCTTACCCAGCCATATAATACCGATCGAGAAGAGTTGGTATGTGTATATATATCGTAGCTGTAAGTGCGCACGCGCGACACGCATCGCGCATTAGCCGTGCGACGAGTTCTCACGGTGAACAATGCGAGCGCGCACGCGCACAGATTCCATTCGCTGGCTAATTATCATTGCCAAGTGACATGTGCTGAGAGTTATATGTCGCGTTGGTGAGGGTATAGAAATCCTTTCGATATGTGGCGGTGATGGAGATGTCGACGGTTGGCGATTCGATAAGGATTTGGATTTTTAATTTAATGATTTTTTCAAGGAATTTAATTATCGCGGGACTGTTTAAGTATATAAACTATTCATGAATGGTTCGCTTTGAATACTAATAATTTCCGTGATATATTTATTTTACATTTTCGACTTTCCAGTACTAAATATCATCATTGGTGATTGATGGTGGTGATCTATAAGAAATTTACTTTTTTCCCCAGTAGATAAGGTCAATGAACCAGTGAATGACCGATCCACTGAGCTAAAAACCATAAAAACGATTTTTTTCGTATTTGAAAGTGCGTAAACTGTAGGATTTTCAGCAATCGTGTAGAATTCGATGTTCAATATAAAGTGTTAAATCTTAAATTGTAAACATGGGGGATGGTAATTCACTGGTGTTTTTGCATATTCTACGTTTTTTAATTAATTATACATTTTTTCAAAAATAATTGACATTTAAATGTATAAATATTAAAAATATCTATTTATAATCGGTCAAATCCTTATTAAAAGTCTTATTGTGATAACAGATTTCATCCATCACTTTTTTAAGAGAAGATTTTCATGACTTCCATTGACAAAAGTAATAATCGCACATATATTTTTCAAACATTATAGTGAAACTTATATATACAAAACCCTTTTTAAAAAAATCATTTGCTAACCAAACTTCCACGTTCACCCAAACCAAACCCTTTTGCCCCTATACAAACCAGTCACCCACGCAACCCACAAACCCACACCACTACCACTACCATTATACACTCTCCGACCTCTCGGCGGTTCCTTAATATAACCCGCATGCGCATCCGGTCAGCCTCGCGCGTCGCGTCGTTAATGGATTAACGGCGTCTTTGAAATCAATAATTACGATAATAGGATGCGCGCGCGTTCGCTCGCTCGCTGTGATTTAGCTGGCTGACAAATCGGCCGGCAGCTGGCCGGCTTATTAAAGGCCATTATCTGCGTCCCATCGGTTCTTGCTTGTGTATTATATATACGTATATATGTGTGTGTGTGTGTACTAGCGCCAGCTTCGACGACAAGCTGCACGCGCATTATGCGATCGATGGTCCTTTTCGGGCTTGGGCTCTCTCTTATTTGCACTCTCGTCGATGGGAGGATATTTGCTACTGGGTGTGCGTGTAGCAGTAGTGGGAATATATAGCGATGGGTTATTAATGGTGGGCATAAGTATAGATGGATAGTTTGGAACTCATTCTTAAACGAACAGTGATTTTAAACTAGGTAAGGTAAATTGTTCAAAGCTTGAAGGTCTTATTATAAATTTTGGGTTAATTTTACTAATATATGAAAAGAAAAATAGTCCAAGATGCATTTTTCCATATTAAAGAATAAGCTACTGAAAGAAGTGAAAAAGGCCGTATATAATTCAATACTCTCAGACAACATTTTTTTAAATGTGATCCATTAATGTTTTATGCGAATTGAAAGGTGCGTGTAAAGTCGGACAAAAATGTACCTATGCGTTTGTCTACGAATGATTAATATTATAATCAACATAATTTAATGAATTCTTTATCAAATTTACCAATAATAGTGCTTTCTTTTCTAGTGCCCGAGAATTATTGACAATTTTCTCTTTTACCGAATCCTATATGTATCTACCTTGTTGCATATGAGTATAACAGAATGGGACCTGCAAGGTTTCCAAAGATAAAGTTTCATGACGACAAACCATAGTAATTCAAATTTTCGTTGGATTAAGTTTTTTTGAGAAAACATATTTACCAAAAGAAATAATAAATATTTTCTCAAAATAATGACTTATTCATACTAAATTATACATAGTATATATACTATAATACTTTAGTATTATTATTAAAATGATTCCATCATAACAGTATTATAATATATGTAAGCTAATCTAAAAAAAAATCAGACACGTAAGCTAGTGAAAATAATAAAAACTATGCATACGATATTTCTACAACACTCCATATTACAATAGTAGTATAGTACCTCTACAATCGTCTTTGAACCCCTTGTCACGACCATACGTTTCTCCCATATATCCCAACATTATCTTTTATCCAAATGAAAACCTTAAAACAACCGATTGCCTTTCTTTCACTATAATACACCGCTTGTTAATAGCTCAAAGACAAACAGCCCCACATCTGCACATTATGGAAAAAACCCTTTTCTACGTCGAGCACAAAACGCTTTGCAAAACGGTACATCAACAGAGAGAGAGAGAGAGAGAGGAGAGCCGAGGTAGATGCGGAAAAAAACACTCGTCGCACTTAATTCTTCTCCTCTTCCTTCTCTCCAACTCGTCCCTCTCGAAAATAGAGAAGAAAGCTGCTCACCCGAAGAAAGAAATTCCGCAGGGGTAGAGACGGAAAGAATTGCATTCGCTGGATTTCTCTCGCGAGCGGGGCGTAAATTTTTCAGCACGCGTCCGCTTTAATTCCCCCCCCCCTCTCTCTCTCTCTCTCTCGCTTTCCTGAGTTCTAAAGCACGCTTTATGAAAATGAAGTTTTATACACGCTCGGCCGGACTCGCTTTTCTTCGCCTGTCTGCGTTTCTTTTTCTCTCGTTCTCTCTCTCTCTCTCTCTCGCGGGTTATTTTCTCTACGACGCGAGAGCGATAGTGTCGCGGACGCTGCGGAGGATGAAATTTCAAAGAATGCAAGGTGCAGACGCAAGGGGCTAAGAACGAGTTGAGCTTGATGGCTTTTTGTTTGGTAAAGTTGGCATGGATATTTTTGCAGAAAATTAGTTGACTAAAGTGCGATTTATTGTATAATCAAACAGTCAAAGCTTTTCAAAAAGCTTTTTTTCGTTAAAAATTTTGTTTATTTTAAATTTATACATCTTTTTATTGTTCAAACCAAATATACATACAATGTTATGATAAGAAACGAATAAAACTGCTTTTGTTTTTTTTTTTCTTTAAATACCGAGCATAAATAAACAAAAATCCCAACTTGCGTCCAGGAAAGCGGTTCAAATCTGGATTATAAATTTAAATCAAAGCTTTGAAAGAAATGTTTATTAATTTTTGAAAAAAATTATTAGTAAGTTGAATGATTAAGGTTTGAAAGAGCGAGCATTTTTTACATTTCTTTAAAATAACACTTTAAATACAGATAAATTGAGTTTTTAAAAGAGTTAGAATCTATAATATGCTTTTTTCATATTTAGACATCCAAAAACGTAACCGAATTCGTGATTAAAATCTGCAACACTCTCCTTGTAAGCGAAAATAAAATTAATCAATTCACAATCATCAATTATTTATACCATTTAAATACATAATTTACTTTCCTGCAAAATAAACCCACTATCTTGTCCCTAAAATCCATACCCGCAACCAAGTTTCTCAAACATCTTGCATAGACACTCGCGAATACCTTAAAATTCGTAAAAGCCCACATCGTCCATTATTGACCCCTCAAAGTCGAATCCACAACCACGCAAAAGACGCACATATATATATATATATAAACTTAGAGACCTTCAGTCGAACTTTTCTTACGCGCGCACAGCTAGTTAAATCGGAAAAGTTGAGGCGCAGCAGCACATCGGAAAGTAGTCGAAAGATGTACATCGGGTTGAAGGGAAAGAGAAAAATAGAATCGGCTCTCCGGACAAATAATAAAACACGAAGGTTAATGGAAAAAAGTTTGCGGGCGCAGCAGCAGCGTGGGGAGGTATAGGGTGCGAAAAAATTCTTCTCTTCGTTCCCTCGGGCACAATGGCCGCACGGCGTAATGAAAAGGAGCGACTGCGCGATGGTGTAGGTCCGAATGTAGGTTTTGTAAATGAATAATGGGAGAGGAAAGGAGAGAAGAGAGAGGGAGAGTGAGGTAATGGCCAAGTTTCAGGCCGAGCAAGAGCTGAAAAAAGAAATTGATTTGGTTCGGCTGCTGCTGCTGGCGACGAAACGAGAGCCGTACGTTTTTTTTTTTTTTTTTTTGCTAGAACTACCGGATGGGGGAGA